>PVIU01014475.1:0-51776 GCA_004026605.1 Ondatra zibethicus | reverse complement strand
TTTTCATGCAGTAGGCTCATTTCTGATTTACAATTACTCTTGACAATGCATTCTTTGTTGAGGCTGATTAATGTGGTGTGTTTACTGTTTTGCCGCCCACCTTGAGCTTGAGGACCATTCATTATCAGGATAAATAATTACAAAGCTTCACTCAGATATGAAATTGAACTAGGTTTGTGAACATAGCTAATAAATAAAGGATGCTAGAGCACAGAGTCTTTTTTTGGAGGAGAATTAATGTCAGTCCTCAGACAGCTTTCACATATCATAATCACACATTTGCTTCTACAGTTCACCTTCTTTAATCACTTTGCATTAAATGATGTTGTTACATATGAAATATATTTCTAATAAGGACTCAAAAAATTATACTTATTCACTTGTTTTTCATAGAAAAAATTTGACAAAACACCTTTAATGTATGTGGGCAGGTATACATTATGGGAACAATTTCAATAATTTATTTAAAACTGCTGGCAGATAATCTCATGATAATTTCTTGATTGTGATTTACCCGAAGGGAGCATAATATTTCATATAAAATGTTTAAAAAGGACTCTTTTGATATCCATCTCAGGCAATATTTAATGAATTATAGTGAATCACACTCAAGAAAAAAATTGGTCCCCCAAAGTCTTAGACTTATAAAAAATAATCATGGGTAACCAGAAGAAACAAGCCCAGGAGACTATATTAGATTCTTTATAAGAGAACTAACAAGGGATTGGAAATCTCACTGTGTCCCAACCCTAGGCAAGGAAATGCAAGTCACTAAGAAAGTAAGAGAAATAGTTTTCTCCAGGAGAAGTATCAACATTGGTTTTCCCAATATCAAATGGTCATGCTTGAACACCTATAGAGACAACACTAACCACATTGAATACTTGTGATGGCATTTCAATTGTATTTTAGTAAATAAAGCTTGCCTGAAGATCTGAGAGTAAACAGCCTCACTGGCCAGCCTACAGACCAGGTCACAATAATACATACCTTATCCCAGTAGCCACACTAATTTGCCATAGAAACTGGGTGGTGTATGCCTGTAATCCCAGTAGTACACACACTTAATCCTAGCCCTAGAGAAGATTATAAAACAGGAGGAGAGAGCTCTCAGACACAGTCTCATTCTGAGATTCCTGGAAGCAGGATCGCCATTTCAGACTGAGGGAAAGGTAAGAGCCGGTGGCTGGATGATTAGCTTTTCAGGTCTTCAGGTGGAACCCCAATTTCTTTCTCTGAGATTTTATTAATCATGCTTCAATACTTACATATTAGAGTAATTATGGAAATGTTGAATTCTTATATTTAGAACACACACTCATATAAATATATATATACATATATATGTATACACACACACACATATATATATATATATTTCACAACACTGAAAAAAGAGAAGCTTTGAATTTGAGAGAGAGCTGGAGTGTAGTTACCATGAGAGTAACTAGAGAAAGAAAAACCAAACAAGGAAATGATGTACTTGTATTTTAATTTCAAAAATGAAAAAGTAAATAGCAGAATGAACCATAGTTGATTAGAGAGACATGATTTTATGTTTATTTTGAGAGGTCATTCAAAACAAACAGAAAGTATGACTTTTATCAGTGGTGAAAGACATTGTTCAAGATTATTGGCATAGCTCATAATTGAGAAAAGAGATCACAGAAAAGAAAAAGTAATATTGAAAGGAGTGTACAGAAATATAAATTTTCCTTAAGCATTTTTAAACTCAAATACTGTGACTTAGAAAGATGGAAAGAAAACCTATAATAAAGGAACAAAAGATTCTTAATATAATTATTTATGTAAGTCAATAAAATAGAGCAGCATTGAGTGGAAGATAACTCAAATTATCTGAGAAATGGGGCACTGCCTGGATTGAATTTTAATTACTATTCTCAGTTGCTTTCCAGCAGTTAGAAAGAAAAGAACAACACAGGGCTCTGCAGTAGTACTGTGAACATCTTCCATAGAACATTAACCTCCTACTGTGGGAAGAAGGAAAACCCACTGTTCAGACAAATGTGAACTGACTCAACACACGATATGGTGTTATATAACTCTAAGAACTACTTTTCTTTTGAAATTCATTTATAGCAGGCCTTCTAAACTTTCATCTTTCCATGACACCTATCTGCCTGAAAAAAAAAAAACATGATCCTGTATAAATAAGAATATAAGAGTACAAAACAGACTGATAATAGCTTGAAGAAACTTATCTAAAACAATTCTTTTGTAGATGATTTTGTCAGTTATTAATGATGAAAAGAATTGTTCATATTAATGATATGGGTACGTGGTGCGGGAGAATTGTTTGCATTTTGTTAATCATGATTTAAATAACTGATTGGCCATTAGCCAGGATGTATAGGTGGGTCAACCAGACAGGAAGAAGAGGCGGGGCTATTAGACCAGGAGAATTCTGGAAAGCTGGAAGCTCTCGGCACTCCTGCCTGGACCACCAAAGAAGCAGGATGTGGCCTGCCCCACTGAGAAAGGTACTGAGTCATGTGGCTAACACAGATAAGGATAATGGGTTAACATAAGCTACAAGAGCTAATGGGAGGCCTAAGCTAATGGGCCAATCAGTTTATAACCTAATGCAGACTCTCTGTGTGATTTTTCTTTGGGGCTTGCCAGCTGTGGGGTACCGGGTGGGACAGAAACCCCAACAACCTGGCACTCATATTACAGAATGGTGCCCCAGGTAATTATGGAAAAAATAATTAAATCTTTATTGAATGTTTGATACTGTGGGATACTGAACAGTTTTTCCAGTTTTCAAGGTTGATTGCTATTACAATTTAATAATCATCATAAGATATCCATGTTTCAAAAATACTAGTAGAAATATAGAGGTGTTAAGGAAATTCTAAAAATAGTTCTATACTCTTTCCTAATCTGAAACCAAAGTGCATTTAACAATTCTTTGTGACACTCTAATGAATAGCTTAAATAATGATGATTTTTCTTTAATTTATACTGGGAGGTCTTAAACATGTATATAATGTATACTGATCATAATCACCTGCAACCTCAATCCTTCAGTTCCCTCTAGAACACCCCAATCATATCTCATACCCAACTTCAAGTACTCTTTTTATTATTTATTTATTTATTTATTTGCTTACTTATTCACTGAGTCTAATTAATGCTGTGCATATACAATGACTCTGGACTTGAGGTCATCCACTTGGACATGGAGAAACTTCCAGTGACTACTAAATAGTGACTTTGAGACTAGAAAGATGGCTCAGAAATTCGGCACTGGCTCTTATTCAAGAAGACCTGAATGGGTTCTATCTCCAGCTCCCACAGGGTGGCTCATAAACAGCTGTAACTCCAATCTCAGAGAACCTGGAACATTCTTGTGGTCTCTGAGGGCATGGTGTACATATTGCATAGACATGTAATCATGCATGTATGGCTTCAGTAGAGTATCGATAGCACCTTCTCCACCCATCCTGAAACCCTTAACTCTGCTGATCTTATGCAACTCTTGTACAGGTAACCACCACTACTGTATTTCATATGTGTGTAAAAGCCATGTTGTTTTAGAAGACTGTGTTTCACAGCATTCTTCACCATCTTCCAGATCTTACACTCTATGTGTACCCCCTTTTCTCAGGTACCCCTTCAACCTCTGTAGGTAGTATTGGTATAGATGTCCCATATATAGCTAAGCAATCATAGTTGCTTCTTTTTAACACTCTGAGCAGTAATGAATATATATTAGCCACTATTTACTTCAATAAGAAGCTTATCTGACCAAGATTAGGAGCAGCACCAATCTCTGGGTAGAAACATTTGATATAAACATAAGTGTTTAGAAAACAGTCAAACAGTACTTCATAAAACCCAACCACCTAGATAATGCACAGATATGACTTAATATTTATATACTATAAATTGTTGGTTGGAGAAGGTTAAAATTCTTTCTTTTCCACATTTAAATCAATGTGTTTCCATAATAACAGAATATTTGTATGCACAGTGCAAACAACCACCATTTATAGAATAATGTAGTCTTGTTTCTAATCACATGTGTCAGACAGCTTCCCTTTGTGTTGCATGGAGTGACAGAATCACCAGTGTAAAATATGTATACGTTCAACAAGATCATGTCTAACACTGCCATGAAGTCAAAAGATACAACATGGATAAATGATGCCAGAACTACCTCATTTACATTATGTGTATAATTTTTTTATTTTTTTCTTGTTAGTGTGTATTCAGAAAACTTTTATTATTGTAAAATATTTTAAAACTTCCATATTTACTTACTCAGGTTTATGTTAGATAGAAGACTATGGTTTATGGGTTGTAAGATACTAAAAGCCTCTGCGGCTCAGATAGTAGTCTAAGATCAGTGTACAGAAATGGAATTTCCTTAGTGTTTGTTTTTATCCTAATTTTTCAAAGATTCATGTAATATAATGACAAAATTTTTCCTAAAACAAATATTTTAAAAAATATTGGAATGCATCCAAGACAATGAAGTAACATTTTTAGTTATTAATTTAGGACGTAGTCTTTAAAATCTTTTAAAAATTTGAAATTCAGTCTATGAAAACTTTTATATTTTTGAGAACTCTGGTTTTTGATTATGTAATTTGTAAGTTCTAGTAAACCTTGTGTGAACCTAAAAGAAAAATAAAAGAAATATAATAGCTATACTTTATATGATAAATAATAATTTGGATTTAGTTTATAGAAATAAGTGGTAGATAGATTCCTCAGGATTTATCCTGTTGCAGAGCTCCAGAATAACTCAACTACAGGGAGGAAAGTCCATGTTAGCTCCAGTTTGCAGAGCTTCCAGTTCGTGGTTTGCTGTCATCATTTTCTTAGGACTGTAACAAGGCAGAATTCCCATACAGAGATTTAGGTGTGACAACCAGAAAACAGACTGGAGGAGGACAAGGAAGAGGCTGGTGGTGTAGTTGCATTTCTAATGGCATGCAAACACTGAAGAAAGCCAACAGGAGAGGAAAAGGTTCACTTGGATTCACAAATCCAGTTCAAAGTACATCATCAAGGGAAGTCAAGGTAGGAATTGCAAAACCTGCTTTTTATTTATTCCCCTCTGCCTTTTTCTGAGCAAGCTATTCACTTCACACCCAAAGATCTACAGCAAGAACCATGGAGGATATTGCATACTAGCTGGCTAGTGGTCCATCTTATACTCAGCTAGCTTTCTTATACCATTTAGGACTGCTTATCTAAGGATGATACTCATCCATAGTGGGTAGCTACTCATCCATGCTCCCTTAGTTACCAATGAAGATAGTGTCATGCAGACATGCCCATGGACCATTCAATTTAGGTAATTCCTCAGCTGACTCTCTCTATTCAAATGACTCTAGGCTGTGTCAAGTTATTAGTAGAAAGTCACTGGTACAGCTGCTCACATTGTTTGTATTTAAAAGCCACACCCATAGCTACATACTTCCTTAACTGGTATCTCTCAGTTCCAGTCATCTTACAATTGCCAGTGTAGTGGTAAATCATCAGTTGATAGATTCCCATCATTTTGGGAAGCAATTGTATCATGTGGATGGTAAGCCATAGAAATCTTGAATATTCCTCTGGGAACAATAAGACTTTGAAGGAGCATTTTATATCAGTCAACAACATTCATTCTGTGAACCAATTGTTCATATTTGTATCATAATTCAAAATATATTCCATTTCTTGGAATCTTTAAGGTCTTAGTAAGGACATTTGAAGAAAATTTGTACATTGATAGCAGGAGGAGGGATTGAAGAACCCCATTTGTCTCCAATTCAAGACTGTTTGAAATTATGAACTGCAATGGAGGATGTCACCCTCAGAGTAAGTACAGGACACACACAGACACCAAATTCTCAGCACAGAGATTTATTACCCTGGAATGGAAAGTGTGAGGGGGGAGAGGCTGCAGGGTAAGACAGCAAGCAGCAGCAGCAGTAGCAACAACAGTAACAGGAAGCATTGCATCAAGCTGGAAAGAGCAGGTGTTTTTTTCAGGATTTTTTTAAGGGAAAAAAAGGAGAGTCTGTGCTTTGGGGAGCTGATAAATTATTATTGGACAGGTTAGCCAAATAATGAATTTGGACTATGAGACCTTGGTGTTTTGTCTCAGGAATGAATGAGTGGCCAATGATCTGGGAGCTAGCTTTAGATATACAATCTAACAGTTTAGCACATGGGTCAGAGAAAGGAGTAAAAGGGCAGATCATGTTGGTGCCATGTTTGCCATGTTCAGGTCTGTGTTTGCCATACTCAGGCCTGCTAGAGGCCTTCATGAACAATGAAAATGGAATGGGTTAAAATGAACGTTTTTAAGTGTTTGTTTGAGAGGAGGATTAATCATCATCTGCAGGCATGTTAGCAGAATGATGAGCTCCCTTAATACTTCATTACAGATTAGCCTTTAAATTCAGCCTCACCTAAAGACTTAATATGTGGACTAACTACAAAATAGTTTTTTTAACAGATTTTAAGACAGATGGCTAACTCTTACTTGATTTGATGAAGAATGAGCAAGCCCTCACTCCTACCTGAAACATCACTGGCCCACTCCACATCTGAATTTTTATTGCAGGTCGAATATTCTTAACTCTACAAGAATAACCAATCAAGTTCCATGTATAACATGCTAAGGTTTATTAGCTGGCTTCTCTACACTTCGATTTCCTCAGAAATCCACATACAAATATTTCTGAGCTGAATGGTCAAAAATAATACCAAAATACAGCCCACACCGCAGCATCAACTTTCTGTATCCATTTTAGTTCCTCTGATAAAAGACTTAAGAAATTTAAATGAGGGAGGGAGGAAAGATTTATTGGGCTCAACTTTGCCAAATTCTCAATCTATCATTCACTGTCCCCATCCATTGTTAGGCTATAACAAGGCACAGACAGCATGGCTGATGATAATGCCAGAAGAAAGATGCTAACTTGACAACAGGCAGTTAGCAGAGGGAAAGAGATTAAGGAATTAAGTGATTTTTTTCTTCACAGTGCCACATTTCATCTAGTCAGTACGCAGTATCCAAATTCTGCAACCTCTAAATAGTTAATTCAATTATTAAGCCCTCAACAGATCAGCTCATTGGTAAGGCTATTTCCCTCCTATTTAGCCACCACCTCCAGGGCTCACTTCTGAATTGTATAATGAGTACTAACCTAAGAGCTTATCAGACATATTTCACATAAAAAGCCACAACACTGATTTACAAATATGTTTACAAACTTAGAAAACTATGACAAATTTTCAATAATAACATCAACTTATGAAGGTATTAAAATATATATTATTGAAATATATTTTTGTGCATATAACCAAATTCATATTAAACTTAAAATAAGAAAAAGAGATTAGAGATATGTACAGTAATTTTTGAAAAATTCCTCATTAAATTATCAAAAATTTGTTTCCAGAGAAAAGAGAAACAGAGGAGCCAAATAATGTCCTTTCATTAATACTGTTTGGGATGTTGTAGGACAAAGACAAGAAAGTGGCTTTATGTCTCCTGTTTTGTGAAAGGAAGCTATAAGTCTCAAGTAATCAATCCATTGTTGTATAAAGAAGGACTTGGAGAGATTGCATACTTGTTTGGAAGAATTCAGTTGCATACAAATCAGCACATAACTAGTGTTAGGAAAATCACCTTTTTTTAAAGATAAAACCACTCAGGTATATAAATAATAGTTGTGTCCATTGCTACTGCAGAACTGGGAGCTGTGGCAGTTTTCCTTAGCTAAACTAAAAATATTTAGGAATATGAATCACTGGTTGAGTAGTATGAGATAATAATCCATAGTCTGGGAGTAGTTACATTTTTTTCTTATTTTTTAAAACTTTTTAAATGGATTTTATTGACCTGTACATTTTTTCTCTGCTCCCCTACCTTTCAACCCTCTCCCATGGTCCCCATGCTCCCAATTTACTCAACAGATCTTGTCTTTTTCTACTTCCCATGTAGATTATATCCATATATGTCTCTTCTAGGGTACTCATTAGTTTCTAGGTTCTCTTGGGTTGTGACTTGTATGCTGATTTCTTTGCTTAATGTCTAAAAGCCACTCATGAGTGACTACATATGATGTTTGTCTTTCTGGGTCTGAGTTACCTCACTCGATATGATGTTTTCTAGATCCATACATTTGCCTGCAAATCTCAAGATGTCATTATTTTTTTTCTATGTGTAGTACTTGATTGTGTAAATGTACCACATTTTCCTCATCCATTCTTTGGTCAAAGGACATTTAGGTTGTTTCCAGGTTCTGGCTATCACAAATAATCCTACTATAATATAGATGAGTACATGTCCTTTTGGTACAATTGAGCATCCTTTGGGTATATTTCCAAAAGTGGTATTGCTGGGTTTTGAAGAAGGTTGTTTCCTAATTTTCTGAGAAATTACCATACTGATATCCAAAGGGACTGTGCCAATTTGCACTCCCACCAGCAATGTAGAAATATTCCCTTTACCCTGCATCCTCTCCAGCACCAGAAAAAAAGATTGATCTCCAAAATATACAAAGAACTCAAAATTGGTCATCAAAAGAACAAATAATCCAGTAAAAAAAATGAGGTACAGACATAAGCAGAGAACTCTAAACAAAGGAATATACAATGGCTGAAAGAAACTTAAGGAAATGTTCAACATCCTTAGCCATCAGAGAAATGAAAATCAAAACAAGACTTCATCTTACAACAGTAAGAATGGCCAAGATCAAATACATTTTTTCTTTATGTATGTGTGTACATATATGTGGTATGAATGTATATGTGAATGTGCATGAGTGATGTAAGTATGAGAACGAATGCATGTTTATGTGAGGTATGTGTATGTGTGTGTGTGTGTGTGTGTGACTATGTGTAAGTGTGTGAGTGTGTGTTTGTAATGTGCATACATAAGGGCTTCTAGGCATGGCCTTACACACAGGTCGAGACCAGAAAAATATGAGATATGTCTTCTGCTATCATTATGTGACTTACTGTCTTGAGACGAAATTTCACTTTAACAAATCAAAAGGTTGCTATTTATACCAGTCTGACTGTCCAGGAAGCTCCTTGGCTTCTCCATTTTTTGATTGTCAAACCTGGGAATATAGGATGTACACCCGTGCATATATTTCTATGAGTACTATAGATTTGAATTCAGTTTCTTGTACTTGCACAGAAATTATCCTTACACTAATGTAGGAGGCCTCTTGTTCATTCCCAGCTGTCCAGAACCAAAATAATCACACAGAAATTATATTATGAAAACTGTTGTTCGGCCAATCACTTAAGGGTATTGCTCTTATATCTTTGAAAACCAATTTCTATTATTTTAGATTTACTCTGAGGCTTGTGGCCTACTAGCAAGGTTCTAGCTGGCAGTTCACATCTTTCCCTTCTGGCAGCTCCATGGCTTTTCATTGACTCCATCTACTCTCTCTCTCTAGATCTTTTATAGCCTGGCTATATTCTGTTAAGCCATTGGCCAAAAGCAGCTTCATTATTCATTAACCAATGAAAACAACAAATATACAGAAGGACTTCCCATACAATTTCCCCTTTTCTGTTTAAATAAAAAGCAAGTTTTTAACTTTAACCTAGTAAAATTACATATAATAAAACAGGTATCAAGTAAGAATTATAGTTACAATATTATATCTACATTATCTTTTATCTTAACTAAAAAAAACTATAACTATAGCTATCTATTCTTCAACTCCATCAAAGACTCCAGAAGGATATAATATTATCTAAGTAATCAGGAAGTTCATTGTAAGCAACTGCCAAAGCTCTAGAATTGACAGAGACATATCACTACCAGGACATCCCCCAAATTTCCTCCTTTTCTTTGGAGCTTCCAATCTTCTGCCCATAGGCCCATAGTATCTGGCAGATGTTTTCATGAAGCAAGAAATACCAAAGAGAGTTTTATTTACTTTCTTCTTTTTCCTGCGGAATGTCTGACAAACTCTTTCATGAAGGAGGAATCATGAAGGAATGTCTCAGCTTTAGGCAAGTTGAGCAGTGATATTTCTGTGGGTCCCACATGTACAGTTCATACATCATACCATCAAGCAGTACAGGCAAGAGTAGATTTTTGTGCAAATGGCTAACAAACTCCATGAGGAGCCTCTTCAATGCCCATCTTCCTCTTGAAGTAATTGGTGCTGCCAGGAGCAGATGTGTCTCATTGTCATGAAAAGTCCTAAGATTTTAAAACATTTTAATGTCATATTCTGGAGGTCTCTGAAAGATTTGAAGAATACCAATCTAACTGAAATATATCTCTATACATCTAGAAAATCTGACTAACATGACTAGAAGCTTGACTATTATAAATGATTAGCTACTAACCTATATTTCTTAATTATACATTTTTAATGATATGCACGAACACAATACCTTAATCAAGAGCAGAAATATATATATATGTATATGCATATACATATAACAAAATTGATCTTAAATTTGTATCAATAGACCAAGATCCATACCAATGCAAAGTGTTCATATCTATAGCATATCTCCCTTTAAAAGTAAACAAACATTTATAAACAATATTAGGGGATTTCGGCATAGTTCTCTCTAGACTGCTTCCTGCTTTTAGTTGGTTGAAGTAATTTTTTTTGGAGGGGGTTGTTCATATCAGTCTTTTGGGGGAGATCTTGCTCCATCAAAAAACACTAGTCTGGAATCAGTCTACAGATTCTCACCTTCTTTGGAAAAGAACATCTTATCCAAAGCAACAAATCCTGTGACCCAAATTCTGAAGTCATTTTCTTTAATAGATATATGTTGGTTTAGCTTAGCAGCCCATACAATGACATGTTTCTCTGTACTTAGCTCCTTCACAGTCAAAAATTCAAAGAAAACACAATAATATATAACCCAGACTCTTTCTGTATATTTCATATTTATATGGCTTATTTTCATACTCAATACTTTTTCCACAAGTTAATATTTATTTTATTATCTTTCCTTCTTTTATCTTGACTGTATTTACTCTTTTATATTACATTTACTGTCTCTGTATTCTTTTGTTCTCTCTGCCAAGCCTACATACAGTTTTTTAAACACACTGTGTCTCATTTAGAGGTCTTTTATGTCTGAATCTGTCCTGTTGTGTATTTGTAATTCCTTTGTGTCCAGGAGCACTTCTTAAAATGGTAACCAGCATTACTAGAAATAAGACTGCTTTGCTTTTTGGGTCCACCCAGTCAAACTGATGGAAGTAGGTTCACTGCCTCTGAGACTGCCATGTGGTAGCCATCCACTCAACTCTGGTAACCAGTTTGGCCATGCTGCCACCAAGTAACTTGCAGCACACTGGCCACAAACTCTGTTCAAGTGCTCAGCCTCCTAAACAGCCAGAATTCATCCTGGCAGCACAGCCCAGAAAGCCACCTTTTTGAAACCATGCATATTTTTATTTGTTTTGTTGTTTTGTTTTGCAACCACTGAATCAGGAAGACCTCTCTTAAAGGAACTGCAGCATGCCTCCAGGAAACAGAGCCCATACAAAAAAAAATGCACCTAAACTTTGGTTTTTAGTGTCTAGAATTCCTCTACAAGCCCCCTCAATTTTGGTGTGCATTTAGACAGCACACTTTGGAGTGCCAATTTGTTGTATGACAGAAAGGGGGAGGTGATGTGGGATTCCCCTCTGTGTTCTATGAATACCATTGGTTAATAAGGAAGCTGTTTGGGGCCTGTGATAGGGGAGAATAGAACTAGAGGAAGGGAGAAGTAAACTGAATGCTAGGAGAAAGAAGGCAGAATCAGAGAAGTCATGTAGCTCTGCCAGAGACAGATGTAGGACGGAACCTTGACAGTAAGCTACAGTCACATGGCAATACACAGATTCCAAGAAATGGATAGAATTAAGAGGTAAGAGCTAGCCAATAAGAAGCTAGAGTTAATAGACCAAGCAGTGATTTAATTAATACAGTTTCTGTGTGGTTATTTCAGGGCTGAGGAGCTGGGAACAAATAAGTGGCCTCATACAACATTACCCACTGAGCCACCTCCCTAGTCAAGCAGTGTGTTTACAAGTATTTGGCATACTAAAGCAATACCTTATGCCAGCATGTCTAGTATATCAACTCTAAAGCACCAGAAACTGTGAATGAAAACATACTACTGAACGATATAAAATTTACATTATCTACTATCTTATCATCGTTTATTTAGCAGAAAAATGGTTTTCCATGATAGAAGCAGTCATACATGTTAGAAATGCCAGATATATTAGCTGATTTTCTGCTAACTTTGATGAAGAACCTTTTCTAAGGCAATGTACAATAAGAAGAGTTTATTTTGACTTTTGGTTCCAGAGAAATTCAAGTCCTTCATGGCTTTATGGATGGTAGAAAGAGTAGATAGCTGAGAGGTCCTATCTTCATCATCAGTCTGAAATAAGAAAACAACCTGAACTCTCAAAGCTTGGTAGAAAGAGAGAAAAGACTCCTGAAATTTGTCCTCTGATCTTCACATGTGTATACTAGCTTAAAAGCACATACGCACATATACAAATAAATGAAAATGTAGTACAAATAAAACAAACACAGTATATATATATATATCAATGGAAATATGAATTCTAGGAAAGTCTAATGATTATAAATGTATAGGGACACAAAATAAAAGCATTTGAAATATATTTCAAATATTAAAATCATAAAAATATAACATAATAAATGGATTATGTAGGGTAATATTAGGAGACATCAGTGATTCATTTTCCAATAGTGGATATAACTATGAAACAAAGTCAACACAGAAACATCATATCTAAATAAATCTACAAAATAGAGTAACTTAGCATTTGTCAAGAATACTCTATCTCCCAGAAATAATTCTTCGTAAGCATACATATATTTCCTAGGCTGAAATACCCATAATTCACAATCCAAGAAAAACTCAACGAATTTAAGAAGTTGGTCACCATTCCCTGTTTAAACTTTAAATAAATAGTAGATAAGAAATTCAGGGTATGTGGTCACCAGTTCATGAAAAATAATCATATTATTGAACAAAAACAAATCACTAGGGAAAAAGAAAATACAAAAACAAAAATCTTAATATAGTAAGAAAATACACTAACAAAACTAAAATCACAACTTCATATGATCCATGGAATTCATCAAGAATATTGTTTGAAGCATTATAATGTATGGTGAAAACATTGCATGCTAGTCAAGTACTCTACAACTGAACTGGACAATTAGTCTTACATGCAACTCTAAAAAAGAAACTTAGAGGAATAAACTTTTTCAGTGCATAAAAAGCAAAGACTTCAAATAAACAACATCATTATTTACTTGGAAACAAATACAAGGAAGACAATTCAACACCAAGTATTGTAACCCCAAATGAGAAAGAGATAATTATTTTGCAATCTAAACAGATCAAATCAAAACAAGAAAGTAACTATATGTGATTGTAATGATACAGAACATAGAAGTGCTATTTTTGCTTTCCTTAGTCTACTTTGTCTACCCTTGACATAATGGGATATGTTTATCAAATATTCAATAGAATCTTGTCCTGCTAAATTATAAAATTGCTATTGATAAATGATTCATACTAAAATATAAGATAATTAATAAAATGTTCATTTACTCTTCCCATTTAAGTTGTTTATTTTATCTTTCAGTATTCCTCATTCAATTAGTAAATCGCCAAGGTATTTAGATTCCAGCTACATAGTGGTGAAAAGACAAGGAGGTAGCTATTCTAAGATAACACCATCTCCAATACTGAAGGCAGTCTTTTGGTTGATCACAATACTTGTTTATTCTATATATTTTTTTTCTGTAGGTATCATAGAAACTTAAAAAAAAAACAGTAACATAGGTTGAGATATTTGGTTCTTAAATTTCTACGGTTGGTTTATGCTTATAAATTCACAATTATGCCAGAAAGTTTTATCTATTTTTTTACAGAGAAGAATCACCTACACAAGTTTTATGTGACTTTATGTAGTATGTGTCAAGTTAAAAATATAAATTCTTATATAGTAAAAGGTTATATTTCATTGAAATAAAATATGTCTTCAATTTTGCTTATATGGAAATGAAAAGTTATCTTCAACAAATCATATTAAAATGACAACAGCTTGTACCCTTTGATATGTTTACAGCTTTACCTGATTAAATTTAGAGGACAAAATAGCTCCCAATAGCAATTTATGTGATGTGAATTCTACTACTGTTTAAATGTGGTAAATATATTTTCACATATATGTGACTGCACTATTTTAAGCATAATTATCACTCAGAGTTGATGTTTAATTTACTCTAAACATAATGCATAAATATTTCTGAAATTCTGTTAAAATATTTAGTTTTGTTACTGCAGTTATTTCATGAAATAATGTTTCACAACAGACTTCCTGTTATCCTGGCTTTTCCAACTTTTCTGTCCCTTTTACTCAATGTTCCCTGAGCTTTAGATGCATGAGCTGAGCTATGTTGTAGTTATACTCCTTAGGGTTTGATCCTTCATGATCTACAGGTGTCTGCATTGTTCCCACTTCTTGATTTCTATGATAATCCCCTGTTGGAAGGTTCTTGTTGACTGGTAGATGCTGCAGTCTCCCCATGGCCTGGCAGCTTATCTCAACAGCTAGACAACATGGGACTCCCCCTCTCCAGCAGAAGTTTCTACCTCTACCTCTCCTGATCTGGAGAATGTCCCTGGGCCTGGAGGACTGACCTTACTGAAAGCTGTCTCTAAACCCGATGCCTTATTCATCTTTGGCTTTACCCTTGACACAGAGTCTTGCTGGGAAGACTTGTGCTAGGAGCTCTGCTGTAGGAATCTACTGCCATATGCAAAGTCTTGTGTGAGAAGATTGCCACTTAATGCAAATTAGTGTTTCTCCCCAGGCTCCCCAATCCTATGTATTTCCTATATTCTTTAATAAAGTTAAGCTAGTTCACCAAAGTCTGTCTTCCAGAGGACTGTCTTCTTTGCACTCACAGCCTGAATCCTGTTTTCTAATTCTGTTTCTTTCACCCTCATGGACCAATACATTCAATGATCCCAGGGAAGAAGGGAAGAAACAGAGCTGTAATCACCATTAGCTCTAAAGCAGGCTTCTTTGTAGAAGGGTGGTAGCTGCACGTATGAGTGTAGGAATGAAGCTGACCTATCACAATGACAGTAGTCTTTTCTTTTCTTATCTTTATTTTACATTCCAACCACAGTTCTCCCTCCTACCCCTCTGCCTCCAGCCCACCTTCATGTCTGCCTCTCAAGAGGTAAGGGCTCCCATAGGAAGTCAAAAGAGTCTGGCACATTAAGCTAGAGCAGGACTAAGATCCTCCCCCTTGCATTAAGGCTGAGTATGGTACCCCACTATAAGGAATGGACTCCAACAACTAATTTATGCACCAGGGATAGATGCTGGTCTTACAGTCAGGGGTCCCTCAGATGGTCCAAACCTTACAACTGTCTCCCACATATGTCGTAATAGACAGAACCTGGAAACAACCTAGATGACCCTAAACTGAAAAATGGATAAAGAAAATGTGGTACATTTACACAATGGAGTATTACTCAGCTATAAGAAACAATGACATCATGAAATTTGCAGGCAAACAGACAGAATTAGAAACAATCCTCCCGAGTGAGGTATGCCAGACCTAAAAAGAAAAATGCAGTATGTACTCACTCATAAGTGGATATTAGATGTAAAACAAAGGATAACCAGACTATAATCCACAGCTCCAGAGAAGCTAGGTAACAAGCAAGATCCTAAGAGGGACACATGGATCTTCCTGGGATGAATGATTAGATGAGATCTCTGTATTCTTTTCTAAGTTTTATGACCTCACTAGGGCCAGGAAGCTGACAGGTTTCCAGTATCTCTCATTGTTTTCCTTTTGTTAAATGGCCATTGGCAAGTGATAGGCATATCTTCTCATGCTAATTATCATGGTTCATAGTAACTGTAGCTGGGTAAGACTGTTTAATTACTTCCTTTCCTCTCAATATTGCATAGTTTTTTCTGGATCCATGGAAACCTTAAGAGAGGCTTTCATATCAAATTCGGCTAGAATCATCTAAGCCCTTCATTCAAAGTTTATTGTGTCTTCAACAATAAGAAACCACCTTCATCCTGAGAGACAAACAAGATCTTATATTAATATAGATTTGTCATTTTTGTTTTGTTTTTTGAATTGATAATAAATTTGTATAACCAATGTAGTGGGACTACAAATATATGGATAACCAGTATGGGCTGAGATGAATATATGATAATTTAAGAAAATCTATAACATAAAACCTTGGTCTGATTCTTCTAATTTAATTCTAATGCTCCTAACTTAAAACTTGATGATGAAAAAGCAAGAATGGATACTCAGTCACTGATTTCTCTACACTTGTTTTCCTCCAACCAAAACATTCAGGAGAGATTAAATACAAGAAATATTAAACACAAGTAATAATGTAATAAAAATCAAACTGATAGACCCTCTTGGAGATAAATATCTTAGTGTCTTTATCAAATTCAGAACCCATGAGTAGAAAAGCAAATGACATAATGTCATCCAAATATATTTACGGATTATTTCAGAAACAATAAAGTTATATTATAAAAGAATCTTGAGAAGAAAATAAATTAACACTCAAAACATATGTTAATATTTCTACTGTTTAAATCAAAGGCTAAAATCTTTTGCAGTAATCATATGAGTTGATATATTAAAATATAATTACTGTATATAATAAAATATAGATGTATACAGAGTATATATCACTTAAGGAAATGATGTTTGGTTGATGTCATAAACTCACATAGTAAACAATATCTGAGTTTTCAATGAATGCCATGATTTCCCCTTAAGCCTGACCTTAGTTCTTGGCTTCTTTTCCACAAACTCGTTAAGTTTTTACCACAAATCTTCAACTAATTTGAGGAATTGACCTGGAACTCTTATGGCTCTTTGTTTTTAATCCTTTCACTGAAAAACCATATTCAGGCTGAATAAGTATCAGCATCTATTAATCACTATAATTATCGAATATTTATGATAATAATTAGTGACTATTAATGACTTTTTACTCTATACATTACCATTTTTCTGAATAATCCAGTGGATATGCTTTAAAATAGCATGTATTAAAAATCAGCTTCTGACACATTGGGCTAAACTGTGAGTCAACAGTATATAAACAATAGCTTGATATCCAGCCAAGTCTTTTCTAGAGATATTCTTACAAATTTAACATGAACATTATCTCTCCAGTCAAAATTTGTATAGAACCAAACATAGTTACTGATTTATTTATTCTATTTTTTACATGTTAATTATTAATGCATTTATCCGTTTAATTGTGTGTGCTTTTCAATACATGGGCAATTTGATTCAATTTAATTTTTAATTCATAAACTACTGTTCTAAATTTTCAAACACAGAAAGCTGGAAAAATGTGAATGAACAATTAAAAATATATAGACCTCATAATAATGACTAAAAGCATTGAATCAGTACATCAAATCTAGAGATTCAGGACTCCCCGGGTAAAGATCAAAGTGAATACTCATTAACTTCAGATATATAGAGCTGAATAAAGTTGAAAACAATTTAGTTAAAATGGGAACAATAAACCTTGTTTATACTGTGAGAATCGGGAACCTAAACATCACAATGGAAGGAGGGTTACAGGAGATGGTGACTCTTTTAACTCCAGCAAGCAAACATGCGATAAATATCACTTATCCTAAAGGCATGGTCTATGAAACAGAAGGTGTCATGGGCATGACACTTCACTCGTAACTTCTTTTTCCCCATCACCAAAGTGAAAGTATCTTCTCTAATGGGAAATACAGCTGTGCTTTGTGGAAGCCTCATTATTTCCACTGTAGTATCAAGAAGAGAGCACGAATAAATTTTTGTTCCTTGGGAGGGAAGACAATAAAACTGTGTGCTAAACAAAAACTGGGAATTTGGAGTGATGGCTCAGGGATTAAGAGCACATACTGCTCTTGCAGGGGATCTGAATATAGTTCCCAGTATCCACGTAAGGCTGTTCAGAGTCACCTGTTACTTCAACTACAAGGGATTGGATATCTTAATCTGGATCCACAGGCATCTGTGTTCACACATGCATATCCCAGCCCCCCATGCACACTAACATAATTAAAAATTAAAAATAAATCTTCAAAAGTAAATAGAGCTACCAATGTGTAAAAAGAAGGCCTGTTGTGTTTCTTCCAAATGGAAGCATTCCTTCCAGAATAAATCAGTAGATTCAGGAAGTCAATAAGATGTCACATGTCTGGAAAAATAAGATGTTGGAAGATTTTTCTCTTAGCCTTATAAGGCGAGTAAATTGCTACTGAGGGAGGAGACATAGAGTAACCAAAAATGCATAGATCTTAGATTCTTTGGCTTGAGCTGCCAGCAAGCTGTTTGGAGCTACAGATTTTCAGCTTTTTTAATCATCTCCTGAGTTGGATTATTGGGGTTGTCATTTTGGTGATATACCTGCCTTTGTGTCACCACAGCACTGACAAGCAACCTTTCATCTATACTTCTGCCAGTAACCCCAAGGATAACTAATTGTATCACTTAGTTATACTTAGATATGGTTGTTGGTGGGATGTGGGTTCCCTCTTTGTGTAAATAGACATGTGCTGTACCTCCCCAGAAAAAGTCTATTATACTACACACTTGGGGAGATGCATTCATAAAATCTGAAAACAAAAAGTCTGCCTAAAATAAAATCTTCTTTCATACAGCAGAGAGTTATTATTGTCTTGCAGAAATTTTCAGAAGTTTAAGAGCATCTGGTACCAAGAATGGAAGTCCCATTGAGAGAAAAGACACAAAAGTGAGTGTAGAAGACATAAGGGAGGCAAGAGTAAGAGATAGTTAAGTACTTTGGAACCTCAATTAGTTTAGGGTTCTGCATCTGTCCCCCATATAATAGCCCCCTTTCCTTTTCAGGTTAGAGTGTTTACCTGCACATACTATGCACCTAGCAGACTCCAAACAATACACTTACATATCTTAAAGCCACCTGACCCTTCACTTGAATTACACTTTGAGTTTTCCCATCTAGAAGATTAGAATGAGATTCCCCAATCCTGGAAAATCAAATGTAAACAATTCTGCTTAAGTGTTTCCTAAAAACATCTGAGTATGAAGAGTAGAAGGGTTGATCCAGCAAAAACTCGTTTTGATTGCTTGCACAATAAATCCAAACTTTGTTCTTAATAACCATTTTTAAGGGAGAATTCCTCTCTTCATTATGTTTCTTCTGCTTCAAAGAGACACCATTATCAAGGCAACTTATAAAAAGAAGAAATTGATTATTTGCTTCATGGTCCCAGGGTGTTAGAGCGCCATGATGGGAATCATGGCGGCAGGCTTGTAGGCATGGCACTTGAGCAGTGGCTGAGAGTTCACATATTGAGAAAAAAGCCAGGAGCCAGAGACAACTAAATAGAATGACAGTGGCATTGACTTTTGAAACCTCAAATTTAGTCCCCGAGGCACACACCCTCTAAAATAATGATACATCATAATCTCCCCAAATAGGTACAACTGGAGACCAAGGATTCAAATATATAAGTCTATGACAGCCACTCTCATTCACACTACCATAATCCCCTAATTACTACCTTATACCTTTGTGTAACTGGGCGTTCATGTGTTGAGAATCATCCCCTAATTACTACCTTTTACATATGGGCAAGTATGATCAAATATGATGAAATTTATGTCCATTATGTGAAGGGATATATTGGAAGGGCACCTTATAAAAATGGATATGTGATCTAATCTATCAGTCAATAGTAAATACCAAAAATAGGTCTCTTAGTCACTATTTCATTCACCTGAAACCATCAAAAAGATACAAACAATCTAGGTCCTTGAGTATCTTTCTTCATGTGTTCCATTGGCAATCTTGATAGTGCATCTCTCTTTAAACTATATAATAACTTTTCTCCAAACAGAGTCCTTTTTGCTTCTATCACAAATCTGTGTGATCTTTATCTTCATACTTTGGAAAGGAAGTCAGGATACTGAACCATATCACCCAGTTATCAACCACAATGACCAGAGGTGCTGACAAAATTGTATCATGTCATCAACACTCTCGGTAAAAACACATTCTTTGAAGACTTACTGAAAATTTTTTATATATTTTAACTGATGTAATTTTATTATAATGACTACTGTTTTGATGAGAATAGAACAACATTTAAATTTGAACCTTCAATAGATAATTTTTGAAAATCACCATTTGATCAGGTCTAAAAACTGGTTGCCAGTGAGATGGGAAGTACTAAAACCGATATTTTTCATTTAAGAAAGCATTGATTATATTTCTGAAAATAGTATACCTCCCAATATTCTTTTCCACAATTCATGAACATCTGTAACTGAAAATGTTCTTAATGTTGCAATTTAAATAGTTGCAATTATTTTATCAGTCTATCCGAAGGTGTTTCTATGGTCCACTTATAGTTCAAATGAATGAAATAATGCCATTAGAATAACACTCCAAATGTGCTAACCCAAAACCTTTTGGCAATTAGTAGACACGGTGAGTCAATGACAATAGTAACCAAGCATAGACACTAAACTCTTCAAGGCAAAATTGTTTCCCATGAACTTATTGGTTAACAATTCTAAAGAATCTGAAAATTTATATTGAGATTAACAGTTGAGTAAGGAATGGTGAAGCTAATAATCTAATTACTGAAGTATCAGTTTACAGACAGGGAGAGAGGGTGATTACACTTTCATCTTTGGATTTTTTTTTAGTTTTCAGTAGTTACAGATTCATAAATAATATATGCAGTTATGATTCTTACACAAAATGATACTTAGCAGGATAATTTATAATAGATAGATGATAGATGTAGTACAAGTAGATTGACATATTGATAGATATGTTTCTTTCAATAATCACATTAAATTTTCATCTCTTGACTTTATAGCATTATTCAGTAAAAGATAAATTACTTATTGCAGTAATGACAGGGAAAATGTATAAGATGAACATAGAGACTAGCAGAGTATCAGAATGAAAGTAAATATTCTTAAAGGAAAAAAAACAGTTACATTAGATGGACACAAATATCAATTACGTTTCTAAAGTATTTATTGCTTTTCTAGTTCTTAGAAAATAAAGATATACAGACAAGCAAGGCTGGTTTTCTAGACACAGAAAGAATGCTAAAAGTACTGGAATAAAGAAAACTATAATGTAATCTGTAGGACTGATTTGGAAACAGAATCATTATCATAAATGTGCATGCATTCAGAAAACTACATATAGATATAATTACACATGTATTCTAGTACTCACAAAAAGTACAGCCTCATTATACATCTATTATTTTACTGATCATTTTCAAGCATTGTCAGTCACTGGTAACAATGCTCACCATTGGTACTTAAGTCTTATAATCTTACATCATTCTGAAGACAGAGGAAAAATGAAGACATTTGGAGAACAACTTATTTAAGAAATGCCTGTGACTGATTGTTTAGTAACATACTGAAATACTCAGTGCTTTTATTGTACTGTTTGAAGAAACAAATAGATCTGTAATTATCATATAGATGTGTTGTCTCAGAATTCCAAAAGGAATTATTCTCAGAAAAGTGCTTAGCTAATTAAAGAAAATAAAAGTATAAAATTTGCTGTCAAGGATCAATCCACAAAAAATTAATAATATTGGATTTCTTGTTAACTGCTATGCAAGAAAGTGAGTAGCATTAAAATCTAACAATCTAATGTAAGTGTTGACTAAAGGAAGAATACTAGTAAAGACTAGTTTTTAAAAAACAGAATTCAGAATAGAAAATTGTTTCTGCTGTTATAATTTGAGTTGCTTCTTAGTATCAGTGACTTACGTTCATTTCTTGTGTTATAAAGAAATATTGTTAAAGTTGCGTTTATGTGTTTTTAGAGAAATAACTACTTGTATAAGTTTTGAACATGACAGGACAGACATCCAGGTCTCCCTAAGATACTCTGTCTAGTCTGCCCATTGAGTACAGAAAATGACCCAATACAGACCTGAACATGGACATGGAGTAGATATCTATGGAATGACAAATATTTTCAGAAAACATATAAAAGAATTAAAAAGCAAACATTCCATTAACTTAGTAATGCATTCTATATTCTAATTTCTTTCCTCTTTATTTCCTGGGCTTAGTTTTTTTTCCTTTTTAAAAACAATGCTAATCTTCAAATTGAAAAAAGAAGGATTTTCAAAACAAGGTAAAATAACAAGGTCATTTACTACAACGGTGGAGACTAAGAATGGTTCCTCATATTCAGGCAGATGATCTAATGATTGAAATGACAGAGTACTAACGTTGTTGGGGATAAAATGTGAGTGAGACTTCTTTCTTCCAAGATAGCTCTTCTATTGTTTTTGTAGCTCCCAGAGTCCTGATTATGAAGACATATTGGGAAACAATAACAACTACATAAAAAGAGAGCTGGGGATGTGTGGGGAAATGGGAGGGGTTAGGATAAGAAAGAAAAAATGCAGGAAGTAATGTAATTAAACTAAAATTTTTGAAATAAATTAATCAAGAAAAGAAATGATTCAGCTGGCAATGGGATCAAACACTCTGAAATAAATGCTTTACTTTTTAATTCAGATGAAATAGAAACAAATCTTTTTTCAGTTTGGACTCTTTTTTTTAACTCTCTTCTGCAAATTGAATCACAAGTGAATGCAAAATTCGGTGGTCTCAGAGTTAGTAAAAGAGAACCTATGGTGGAGGAGTGCAAGGGCAATCAATGTGAGATATTAGAAACACAGCCAAAATAGCAATGAAGGTGAAGTATCAGAAACATAGTCAATATAGCAATGAAGGTGTGATATCAGAAATATAGACAAAATGTATAAAAGACTACTAATTAAGAATGACATTTCCCCCACTGAAATCCAAAAGGAATAAGAGATCTGTATTCTCCCTATCACTTTCACCATCATCTTGGGAGCTCTACATGGCGCCATGAGTTGAGAAGTGCAAAGAAAGTATGTATACTGACTTGGAAAAAAGAAATAGAACTCTATTGTTTCCCAAACATAACATAATGGACTATGGAAAATGTCCAAATCCACAAAAAAATTATCCCTGGAACTAATAAATAATTTAATGTAGTTGAAAAAAACAATAGCAAAATTCAACCGGCATACATCTAAAAACATTTCTAATATGAAACATCAGCAAGACCACTGACCAGCAGTAACACTCACTCATTGAAAATGGGAATGTGCGGTGAATATGCATGTATAAAGAGAAACAGCACTTTTCAAGAAAACATCTGAGGTCCTCTGTAAAGATCCAGTAATCTTTGTCACTCAAATTCATCCAAAGCAATTAAAAATGGAATATTTTCAGGGTGTGATTGTATTCTGTATGACACTTTGATGACTGATATAAGTTCTAGTTGCTCCAACTAATAGAACAATTGAGAGCCTAATCTTAATGTAAATTATAAACATAATAATATCGAGGAGTAGTTTGTTGCACCAAGTATTTTAGTTTGTTAGACTTGATGATAATGTGAAATGTTGTGTAGAGAAGTAAATATGGAATACATAGGAAATCTCTATAACTTCCCTCATAATTTTTATTGTAATGTAGCTCTAAAATTTAAACATAAAAATTCAAGAGAGAAGGATATGTTCTATACTTTAGGATATTATACAAACAAAAAAAAAGCATGTAGGGCAGGCACACATGTAGGAGAGTCTCAAAATAAACTATTTGGTTTTGGTACTAAGAAGGTAGTATATGGATCCCCAACTGAATTGGGATTCCCCTCTGTGTGCTGTGATTACCATTAATGAATAAAGAAACTGCCTTGGCCTGTTGATAGGATAGAACTTAGGTAGGCGGGGGGCAGGGGCGACTGGACTGAATGCTAGGAGGAAGAAGGCAGAGTCAGATAGCTGCAATGGATTCACCACAGACAGACATGCTGAAACTTTAGCCAGTAAGCCACTGTCACATGGCGATACATAGATTACTAAAAATGGGTTGAATTAAGATATGAGAGTTAACCAATAAGAATTTAGAGCTAATGGGCCAAGCAGTGTTTTAATTAATATAATTTATGTGTGATTATTTCTGGTCAAAGCTAGTTGGGCGCTGGGAATGAACTAGCAGCACTCCTTGAGACAGATTGGCACACCAACGTGGTGGACTAAATCCACGTAAAACCATGTAAATATTATATTACTGTGTTAAATTGAATTTAAAAACTCTAAATGGGTCACAGTGTTGGTTAAATGTACACAGGCTTGAAAGAGAGAAAAAAAGAGTATAGAGAGTTTAAAAAGTCTTTAAAAAGACAGAGTACAGACTGTCATAGATTAAAAGGAGTAAAGAAAAATAAGCCACATAAAAATGAAAAATTCAAAGAGAGTCTGGATTATGTATTCTATTGTATTAGCTTTAAATTTTTTGACCTAAAGGAGCTAAGTACAGAGAGACATTTCATCGTATGAACTGCTAAATTCCCTCTGCATCTGATCAGCAATTCCAGACTCTGTCCTTATTCCTCCCAGCATTCTCCTAGTATGTCTCTTTCTTGATCCTATTCTGTTAAACTATTTGCCAGTCAGCTTTTTGTTAGAACAATCCAAGCAACAAATCTTCAGAGTGTAAAGGAATATTCCACAGCACTGGGCATTGAGAGAGTATAGATTAGCATTTTAATCTGCACTCCTTTGGGGAAGTAGACTGTAAAAATGAAATAAATTGCAATTGCATGTTGAAATGTCTAGGTCACTCATCCTTCACTATTCCATTCTTCAACAGTAAAAACATTACTTGATTGAACCTTATTTCATTGTTTTTATTCAGAGATTATCATTAATTGCTTGATTTGTGACTTTTGTTTAATGTCATACATTTGGTTCTTAATTTAACTTGCAAAGGACTTAGTATAAAAAGCATGTTTCAGAAGTATTAGATCTAATCTATGCCACCTCTATGAATTTCTTAACTTGATGATAATATACTTTTGATTACCAAATGTGATTTTAAATTATCTTGAGTTTTAAAAAAAGACTCATTTTCTTTTCTCTGCTCCAAAGTTTTTTGTGTAAGAGAAAATGGCCATTGAATATTTTTTCTTATGGAATTTTGCTAATTTTGTCTTGTTGTGTTAATAAGCAGGATATAGAATACTTGTCACAAGTGTTTGTTAACTGTCAAGTCAAAACCAGAACATACAACATCAGCCTTACTCTCCAAACCAATTATGATTTGAACAGAATCCAAACACCAATTTAATCATTTTTTAAAGGTAAGCAAAATTTACTGAAAGCTGACATTCTATGTCTGAATTTTGTTCTAACATAAGGATGTACATTAAAGTAATCCAAAAGAAGCAACATTTTGGACATAGTCCTAGAAATTCAGTAAATAAAGAATATCTAGTGATCTCCCCAGGGGATCCATATGACTTTCTTAGTGTGGAACTGGAAAACTATGAAATGAATATAGACACTCAGGGATGTTCATCTAAGACACAGTTTTCAGAGTTTGTTGTCTTTATTAGCTTATTTTTATTTGCCATTTTTTATTTTCTTTTGAGCTTTTTGTTTAGAATGAACTAAAAGTTATTACCCATGATGCTGGCCGTAGTCTACAAGTCCACAAAAGGTCTGTTTATACTGTGTGACCCAAAGATCTTACAATAAATCAAGTTAATAAAGTATTTAGTGGGGACCGACTGCAGACAGGAAATGTCTCTCTATTAAACAAAGAGCATGCCATCCAGAGTTAACAACAATAGGCCAGGTGTCCATGGGACAAAATGAAATTATTTACTACATAGTGGATTATAGGAAATATACAACAAACTAAGTATAAAAATTCAGTATTCTCCTTTCCAGTTTTTCCAGTTGTTTCTAAGTATACTATTTACTAATTACTATAAGCCAGTCTTGTTGATAGGCCTTCCATTAGCACCTCAGAAAGAAGAAAGATGGAATAGTGATTCATTTAGTTCATACTACATTTATACAGATACTCTTATCCTGATTTCAGAAAAACTTTTATTAATTCATTGGGACTATACGTTGTGAAGTTTTATTTATAATAATAAAACAACAAGAATTTAAATGCGTAAAGTTTGATCAGTGTGCTATCTTCTGCACAAAGAGCCCATTAAACACTAGACAGTACATAGGAGAGATAAAAAATTCCAACTTTGTCACAGTCACCCAAGAACTGTTACAGAATCTACATTAAGAGATAAACCATGGTAAATGCTCTTTTCAGGAGTGCCACATGATTTTGTGGTATTGTATTCCAAATGTATAAGCCAACAATTGATTTTTGTCTTGTAAAACATGGCACAATATCCTTAAGGAAATCACTATAATAAAATAAAAATGCTCATGCAAACACTAATGTATTCCTTTAAAGGATTTAGAATAGACATATTTATTTGCCAGGCATCTTAACAATGGGGAAAAATAGCCTAGGCTTTCCTTTTATGGGACAAGGAACACTTTGATAATATGAACATACTGTGTCCTGCCTAAAAAATAAAGCAAGATTTGCTTTCTTAGTTCATTGCAAAATATTACAGTACAGCCATTGAAGTAAAATCACTGTTGATTTTATGGATAATTGTTAAGACCCTGGGAGGAGAGCCAACATCAGTGTGGCAGGTTGACTTCATTCTTGTGCTTTGAGCTTTGATGACAGTATTCCTAATGTAATTCTCTACTAAATAATGAATGGAGTTGGTGCCAGCCTCATAAGTCAGAGGAATCAGTAACACTGGCATAGTATTTTATCTACAGTAAAATATGCAAGTTAATATTTAAGGGAGACAATTTTTAAATCACCATTCAAATTACCACCTGGATTATACTAGTTTTGTTCCAGGTTAACAAGAATGTTTATATAATTAATTGCTACATTTACTGATAATGCCTTAAATGATACATCCCAAGGAAAAGACTGAAAAGATTTACCGCTGCCGTTCCTACAGGACTGCCACTTATACAGTCTCCAATACTGAACCTGTGGAACAATTAACTCTCCCTAAAATATCCATATGAAGTTGTTTTTAAGTAGATGAAAGTGTTCAGCTCTCATTGCCCACTGTGTTATGAGAAACAATGTCCTTTCTTTTTATCACAATACATAACTTTTATCATAATAAATGTAAGTGGGTAGGCTGAACTATTTAATTTACAAGTAGAGCAACATTTCAGATATGTCATTATTCTAACAAAGAGGAAACTAAGCTGGAAGACTCACAGTGATGAGAATAGTATATCCAAATTGGCTAAGCATCTTAAGGTAGTGAACCCCCCAAACAGGGTTTGTTTTAATGGTGTTCCCCAAGTCTTAGAGGAGATGGTAAAAATATATTGTTTAGGGTTGAGAATTCAACTGTAATTTATTCTCAGATACTTGAACTATCAAGTGTCTCTGCCTTTATTATGTTCATTGTAAAAAGAGGTTCCTGTGTTTAAGATCAGGATAAGCATTTTTCAATGGTATTATTATAAATACTTAAAATGGAGTCTAGTTCCATAAAAACTTAGATAAATAACAGTGTTATATTTGTCCTTAGAGCCCAAGATATTCTTGGTTCTTAAGGTTCTTCTTTCTAAATTTACATTTCCAGATACAAATTTCTTAATCAAAGAAAGAGAAAGAATATAAAATTTAATGAAATCAGAGACAAAAAGAGAAAGATTATAACAGATACCAATGAAATTTAGAAAATTATAAGTATGTCTCAAAAAACCCATATTAAATTAAATTATAAATGTTCAGAGAAATCAATAAATTTCCACCTGCATGTTACATACCAATATTAAAGAAGTAATCAGACCTCTATTACCAGCAACTGTATTAAAAAAAAAAAACAAATTCCTATTTAAAAATCCCCAAATCAGATAGATTCACTGCAGAAAACTACCGAGCCATTAAAGAACTAACAATAACCAAACCAGATAAGGATACAATAAGAAAAATTAAACTTGGCTATTCAAGAATGATTCAACTATATAATGATAATATAAGATATATGCTATATGATTATAAATCTATAACCAATATCATGCTAAACAGATAAAAGTTTAAACAAAAGTTCAAAATATACTTTGTAAGATTAAAGGCAGTACAAGTGTATATACTCTCTTTAGATTCAGTTTAAAAGTAATGATTAAGTATAAAAGTTTGTAGAAATTATGTTCATGTCAAGAATGGATAAGGAAAATGTGGTATATTTACACAATGGAGTACTCAAAGCAGAAAAAATCATGACATC
The DNA here is from genome assembly GCA_004026605.1 of Ondatra zibethicus. NCBI lineage: Eukaryota > Metazoa > Chordata > Mammalia > Rodentia > Cricetidae > Ondatra > Ondatra zibethicus. The sequence continues at coordinate 23,471 of PVIU01014475.1, read as the reverse complement.
TTGAATTTTGCAGGAAAATGGATTGAGCTAGAAAACATTATTTTGAGTGAGGTAACCCAGACACAGAAAGACAGTTATCACATGTACTCACTCATAGGGGGATTTTAACATAAACCTACAAACCACAATCCCAGAGAGCTTAGACAACAACGAGGACACTAAGAGAGACTTACATAAATCTAATAATCTACATGGGAAGTAGAAAAAGAAAAGATCTCCTGAATAAATTGGGAGCATGGGGACCTTGGGGGAGGGTTGATGTGGGGGAGGGTAGAGGCAGGGAGGGGAGCAGAAATAGTGTAGAGCTCAATAAAAATCAATTAAAAAAGAAATTATGTTCATATCATGTAATTTTAAATGTATATTATAATGACAAGAAAATGCAATATTGACACAAGAGTTATAGATTTAAAAATAAGAAGACATCCTGATTAATTTATCCCTTTTAATCTTATTTTCCATACTTTAAATTATATAGACAGTATTACATTTCTTTTATAGATATTTATGACATCATGTCTCTAGTCTCTGTCCTCCTTCAAAACCCTCCCATATACCCTTTCCTGTAATTTTTCAGATTTGTGATTTTTTTATTAACTGTGATTAACTAATCCATGACTTCATTATTCCATAGTAGTTTGTGAGGTGTCTAGTACGAGACTTATTTAGTCTCCTGTTGAGTAATTCGTAAGCCCAGCTGGAGAGATATAGACAGTTATACAAGTATGTGTGCCGCTACTGCATCTTTCAGGATGTCCTGCAATGATGCTAATTGTAATTCATATGAATCAAAGCTGGATGGGATTGTTGGCTGCTTCCCTCCTTTGAAAACTTGCATGGTTCCTTCTAATACGCTGAAATCTAGTTCTCATGGAGTAAACCTTATCTCTACTAGAGCTTAGGGGTTTCTGGACCATGTATCTAATGCATATGAAGTATTCAACAGCAGGGCTTAACTTCCAACTTTAGGGATGAAGGAGCAACCAAGGGCAATAGTAATCACCTATATTGTTTTGACTGTTTCTTGGACAACCCTGACTAAGAGCTCAAAGTACAACATTCTCATACCTGGTGTTATGGATTTTTGTTAGACAGTCTTTCACTGATATAGCAAGGATTGTCAAATCAGCTCAGGAAACTTTATTTAAACAATTTATGGATGTTTGTTTATGCACTGTTGTTCTGATGCTTCAAAGGCAGGTAAAGCACATCATATCCTGGGTTAAAAAAGGTGAGTGTGTTGTTGTACAGCATATGTATATGCTCATCTACTCAATCCTGATTTTAATATTATTTAATTATAAGTATAACTTGTATTATTTAACAAACTAGAAACAGGAATGTTATAATAAGCAACAAGAGCAGTTGAATTGTTGAATTTAAGTAAAGGAAAAATAAAATCTGCAGAATATTGCCTGTCTATAAGTGATTCTTTCACCAGCTACTTGTAGTATAAGGCATATGAGTTTCAAACAGAAGAACCTGATCTTGGTATAAAAACAGATGCCATCTTTCCTAGGCCTCTAGAGATATAGAAAATTAGAGGGGAAACTTAGCTATTTTACTTTGTGGGAGTTTATGCTGTGATTTTTTGATTTGTTTTTTGTATATCTGATGGATAAATAAAACTTAGAAATAATCTCATCTTGACACATTAACCTTGGATATAACAATAAAAACTCAATGGATAGAATATTTCTTAAAATGTGTTAATTATATCTTTCACCAAAAAGACGGCATCAAAAGGAAGCAATACCTATAAGAAATATTTATTTTACACATTCAATATAGTGATTTTTTTGTCTCTCACTTTTACTATCCTTCAAAATCAAATTTTTATCTTCTTATTGTATTTATTGTTTTTCCACATTGTATTATATAATTAGATATTAATATATACATATTTTAATAATAATATTTAATAATAATATATATCTTTATTTCTATGCCATTGTTCTACTTAAGGAGAAATAAGATAAAGATGAATGAATTCATGGGAAAATTCTATTGCCTATTGAAATTGAATAATAGTAAGGATTGTAATCATCCTCAAAATTAATATTGTGTGTAGATGTTTTATTTGAGATGAAATTTAAAGAGGCATAGTGATCTAGTTTCATTTCTATTGTGATAAGATATCCTAACAAAAAGTAAATTAATGAGAGAAAAGATTTATTTAAGCTCAATCCTCAGGTTAAAGTCGGTCATTACAAAGAATTTGTGGAGTCAGATTGTTACATTATATCTACTGTCAGGAGTAAAGAGAAAATTAATGCATGCATGCTTAATGCTCAGGAGTTCTAAACAAGGGAATGGTTTTGCCCATTTGAGGTTTTGTCCATCCACATTAATCATGGCAACCAAAACAAATCTCAACAAAGCTACCCATTAGCCCTCATGATTTATACTGTCCCTTAATGAGTTTCCTTAGAGCTGACTCTAAATAGTTTTATTGAAGGAAGTCTACAATAATCTATGAAGGAAGCATTTGAGAGTTGCTACTGTGGACTTCGCAGGCATACATAAATAGATAAGCACAGTTTTATCTCTGTCTGAGTCTAAGACTGGGATGTTCCCAAGTTAGTGTTCTCAGTATATTGTCTTGTGCTGGACTCACTTATGTTCCTACTTTCAAAATGTTTTATGTGGCACTAGAAAATAAAAGACATGAAACATAACATGATTGAGTGTTGGCAGAGGTTTCTGTCCCTCCCAGTACTGCAGCCATGCAGTCCCAAAGAAACACACGGAGGTCTACATTAATCATAAATTGGTTAGCTTATTATTTTAGGCTTCTTATTAACTTTTACATCCTACATTATCCCATAATTCTCATCTATGTTAGACGCATGGCTTGGTACCTTTAATCAGTGAGGCCTTCTCATCTTGCTTCCTCGGTGTCTGAGTGACAGCTGCAGACTGAATCTTTCCTCTTCCCAGAATTCTCCTGTTCTGGTCTCCTCAGTTATACTTCCTGCTTAGCTACTAGCCAATCAGCATTTTATTAAATCAATACAAGCGACAAGTCTTACAGAGTACAAGACCATTGTCCCACAGTACTTCCCCCTTTTTTCAAAACAAAAACTCTCATCTAATCTACTTTGTTTAGCTTTCTTCCTGATCCATAACAACTTGTAACCAACACCCTAAATGAAGAAAAACAAACATAATTCACTTTTTGGTTACATGAGCATAATTTTCTAGCCTGCTTCCTGTTGATTGGGGACTCTGATAACCTTATGGGGACTTAAAAAAATATTTGGAATTACGGTCAAATCCTGACTGGAATATTCTGTGAGGCTTCTTCATCTTAGGCAGGAGTCTTGAGGCTGTTTTGGGTAGAGAACTCAGAGGAAATTCCAATAGAGGTCCTCTGAAATGTTGGATCATCTGGGCCATCCACTCCTATTGGAGATTTTTCAGGGGGTCTTCCTTGCTCAAACCTGATTTTTCTTAACCCGGAATGAATCCATAACCTCTCATTTCCTGTGGAAACAAAAGGAAAACCTCTTTCCAATGTAACATATCTTTTGACTTAAATTTTGAAGTCAAGGCATTTTTAAATATATATGTTGGATTAATCAAGCAGCACTTAAAATCAAACGTCATTTATCAGCTGTTGCTACTTCCTCAGCATTCAAACAATTCAAAGACAATAAAATAACATACAGTATCCAGAATATTTGTGTATTTTCCATTTTTATGTGGCTTTATTTTAAACTCTATTTTTTCTTTTTCTTTTTAATTTTTGGTTTTTTGAGGCAGGGTTTCTCTGTGTATCTTTGGCTACCCTGGAACTCACTCTGTCAACCAGGCTGTCCTTAAACTTACAAAGATCTACCTGCCTCTGCCTCCCAAGTGAGGGCAATAAAGTTGTGTGCCACCATACCCAACTATTTTCTTTTTTCTTTCTTGTTTTAAGGACTTCATTCTTGTTCTTTTCTCTTCCATGCCTACATATATTTTTAAACATGCTGTAAACCATTTAGAGTTTTTTTTCACCTAAATCTATATTTACTGTATATCTCTCTTTTTATGACAACATGAGTCTTTAATTTGCTAAGTGATATGGCTAGGATTAAAGCTATGGCTTTGACAGCAGGATCTACCCCATTCTTTAGCTTTCAGAGAGTATAGCCTCATGGTGGAGCTGCAGGCCAGAATCATGTTTATTGCCAGAATTCTTTGGAGCTTCAAGGTTCCAGCCACTACCAAGAAGCATGAGGTCAGCTATTCATAACATCATTTAAGTATTTCATGGCCAGGCCTCTTAAAAGAGCTGCAAGTTTTTTGCAGCTAAAGCTGAGTTAGAAAATCTCTCTTAAATGTGACATGTTTGCCTCTAGCAAACAGAGCCCTCGCAAGAAAATGTTGCTACCAAGACACCATGCTTAGCTCTGTTTCTTTGGGTCTAGAATTACTTCCCAAACTCTCAGGTTTCAAGTGGATTTAGCTGTCCACATTGGTGCTATTTGTTGACAGAGGTATCTGTCCTGCCCAGTCCCACAGCTATTCAGTCCCAAAGAAACACACAGAGGTCTACATTAATCAAAAACTAGTTGGCCAATAAGAAGTTGGCTTCTTATTAACTCTTACGTCGTACGTTAAAACATTTTTTGTCCATGTTAGCCACATGACTTGGTACCTTTAATCAGCAAGACACTTTTATCTTGCTTCCTCTGTGTCCCAGAATTCTGTTGCTGTTGTCACCCCATATTTACTTCCTGCCTGGCTACTAGTTAATCAGCATTTTAAATCAATACAAGTGACAAGTCTTTACAGAGTACAAGACTACTGTCCCACAGCAATTGAATTATCGTATACAATATGAACCTAAGGCATCCTGAAATATTGTACAGCAAATGTAGCTAAATAAACAGTAGAAACATTATTGGTATGATTCATATAATGAATTTTGTGGAATACCATGAGCCATATCTTCTCTAATTTTGTATTTTGAGTAATAGCATTGAATGTTCATTGCTATGAAAAAGGCAATTGAAACTTTAGGATCCCATTGACTTTTTGCTTTGTCAAATGATATAAATTATAACAGTTTTTTACTGAATTGGCATACTTAATTGGCATAAAGTAAATTAATAACAATAGAAGTAACATTCAATTTTTGGAATATCAAGATTATGTTTATTAAGCTGATTTTATACGTTCCACAAAACTATGATAATAAGATGGGTGGTTTTTTTGCCTCTTGAACTGTGTCACTAATACAATCCTCATGAAGGGCTTAAAGAGTTAGTGACACATAAAAAGGAAATAAGGAATACAATTTTATCTAAACAGGGTCAAAATTACTTTTGTATTTAATATGAATTCTATTTTATTTCTTCTGAGGCTGGTGAATTTGACTAAAATTATAGTATAATTTTTATAAGAGAATCATACCTGTTTACTTAACTACATATTGAGGGACACATCACTATTTCTGAGAAATTGGAGATGAGTAGGAACTGCTGCCTGACCCCCTGCCTATTGGGTTTAAATAGAATATCTGAATATCTGTCTTTTTTATACATTCTCTTTCTATATTATATCAAGTACTCCCAGATAGGAGTAATGTGAGTGATGTTAAGCATGCATCAAAAGATGAACTTAGGGACTACTACAGATTCAGTGAAGATCTTTTCAAGTAACATCAGCATCTTACATTCAGATTAAAAATAAAACTTATGTTTCTTTCAACTGAATTACTTGATAATTTTTTCTTTATAATAAAATAATAAATTTTCTCATTCCAACACAAGTTTTTTAAACATTAAAATTATTGATAACAATGTTTTAGTATTTATTTTGAGATTAAACACTTGCATTTATTTTTTTCAGTTGACATTCTGAAATGTGAGAGTTTAAGTTTAATGTGAAATAATGGTGTCTAAACAGGGCATGTAAAACTCTATTCACACAGTCCTTTTACCAAAGACTGCTCCACTAAGAATTTATGGAAGTTTCCTTTGGGTCAGCTATATGTGTTTTAAATTAAACTGCTGAAGTCCTCATAGATTTACACTCCTCACCTCTAGAACTTGTTGAAATAAATGTACATCATTAACTTTTTAACTCCGTAAAAGGTGTTTTATAAAACCAAGACAATCAAAGTCTTTGCTTACCTTCAACTTCTAGTTTTATTTATAAATTACATTGAACACTAAATATTATAAAAAGACATTTTGAAAGAATATCAGGGTTCCACAAATTTGTTTTAGCTCAATTATTCCAGGAAGTTAGAATTGTGAATTTGTCAAGAATCTGCATTGAATTGCCTGGATAAAAAAGGCACTAATACTAATATTAAATAATTAATAAAATTAATATGGTGTTTATTACCATTATTTGTTTAGTGCATTTCTGACTTTGGGTAAAGATATATGAAATGCCTGCACGTACTTCTTAGTAGATATGCAATTAAGCAGTTACTTTTGAGGAGTATGTCCAATATTAAAGCGAGAGAAACAACATCAAGAAATAAGTACAAGCAGTACCTGACATTGGCATTTTGAAGAGGTTTATATGCCGGTAGGAAATAAGTTCTTCTTTCACGTAGCTAACTTGGAATATGGTCTATTGATGTCTAGCACAGAGAGAAACATAGTTCAGCATTCATGAAACTATAGAATAAAATATGCAGAGATAGAGTGATACAAAAAGAATAGTTTGAATAGAGAATAATAAAGAAAAAAATGAAATATGTGCAAGGATAATAAATCAATTCACTACTGACATATTCATTGGACTTCCTACCAAAACAACTTATTTTATATTATATAACTTATGTAATCAGTATTTTATAACAAAAGTGGATGTGTCTATAAATTAAAAGCTCTGTACTCATATATACTAGCCTACAGACAGACACACATATGGATAAAGATTTAAAATTTGAAAAATTCATTGAAATGATGTATTTGAATTAGTAACTGTAATAATGCATCCCTTTCTACTTTCACATCTCTATATATTCTTTACATGATATTTATTAATAATATAATCTTATTTAGTAAGTTAATACCTACTTGAAAGACTTAGAAATATGTCATAGATTCCTAAAAATGCATATCCATTATTAAGCTCATATTAAGAAAATACAACTAATCAGCTTATGTCATGCAATCTGAGCTTGAACTGACATTCCACAACTGATATGCATCTAAAGCAGTCTCAAATGAAGTATCAAAGTTAACTGTTCTAACCCTCTATGCCATCTCCCACTTGCTGACTGAACAATATTTATCTCTGCAAATGTCAGCCTCATAATGCTTACAAGAAGTTTGTGGCTTTCATTTCATGGATTTACAATATATGCAACAGAATCCTAAATTGCACTTTGAGGAGTGACAGCCAATGAAATCATGCCAGATGAATAACGTTATCAAACACAAAGCTCAAGCAAAGCTTGCTGAATCAGCAAAAACCAGGAAAAGAGGAAAAGCCCAGGGGTAAGAGAATAAGACAGAATAGAAGAAAGAAAAATGTTGTCTTCTGCTGGCTCTACTCCACTCCTATGCCACTGAAATAGTTGGTTCCAACTGCAAATGATGAAAATATGATTCACAAGTTGTGCAGAACACAGAATATTAATGAAAAGTGTTTTGTGGCTATATGTTAGCATTAAATACATGAATATTTGTTAGATGCTTTAGTTTGCTTCACTGGATTTGAAATCTAGCAATTGAAAGAATGAATATTCCATATTATATGAAGAATTTCCATAAAAATAAAATAATATAATGAGCTTTTTCAATTAGTATTTGTATATAAAGTGCACGCCAACACATCCATGCACAGAGACAGGAAATCATCATTTCATTTTGGCTTTTTTAGGAAGTTACTATAAATGCAGAATAATGACATTACTTCTTTCTTGTCCAGCACAGAATATCACATAATTTTGAGCCTTATCAATATATAAGTTCCTTAATATTTTTTCTCAAATGGGATTGCTTTACTCAAGAATGACAGAAACAAAAGTAAAACACAATTAAAGGTCTAATAGATAAAATCTATGTTTCTCTCTTGTGTAATTAAAATTTTTAATAAACACAGATACAGAGGTGTGAGTGTATAATATCTGAATTGTAGAGATCTGTTCAACTTAATGATGGTCATTAATAGCAAGGAGAACAAAAATCTTTATAGTAAGATATTCCAAAGAAATGCAAAAAAAAAATCTACTAATCTATCTCCATTACCTCTTTCTGTTCTGCCTTCTCCCTTCCATTCATCTCTTCTTCCTTATCTTGCCATGACACTTCTACTTACCTTTGACATTGGTTGTCATAGGAATTAGCCAACTTGAAGTCTTTAAACACAAAAGAAGAAGTAAGTATAGATAAATCTTAGGAAAGTATAAAATGATGCATAACTACCTAGTTTACATACATACTAAGAATCTGAATACCATAACTAAACTAATTACTGTTCTAACTCTAACACGAAACGGCACAAAAAGTTTCATTCATCATCCAGTGAAAGCAACACATATACAGAAGGACATCCCACATCAATGAACTAAAAGGGATAATATCACCCATATAACAGAAAGCTCTTTCATTTCAAAAGACAAAAATAAAAAATTAAATAAACTGACAGAACCAGAAATAATATAGATTTTTGAAAAATATAAAATTATGTTAGTTCTGAAGTAGAAAAAGTACTAAAATGAGAGAACAAATTGAGGATCTAGTACAAAAGCAAAAAAGTATTTTATAGTCATCAAATATAAATGAATAAGATGAAAGTATTTTAATAGGCAAAAAATATTAAATTCCTTTTTTCAGAATGAAATGGTACCTCATTTACCATAGCCCCATTCCAGAGCCAGTATCCGTGACAGAACAAGCTTGACCCCCCTTTCAGCATATATGTTGGTATTGATGCACACAGGTAGAGGTCAGGGGACAACTTTGGGGATTTAATCTCTTTATCAGCTGTGGCATCTGGAGACCAAATATAGGTCATCAAAAAAGTACAGGAAGCTCTTTAGCCTCTGAACCATATTACCTGCTACCACCACATATTTATTTGTTTTTAGTTTAATCAATCACAAGTTAACTAAATGATTAATTGTCATATTTCAACTTCTAGTAATGCCATATTTTAAAATATAATTCTTTGGTAAAGACAAAACAATCCTTGCACTATGAAAGCAAACAAATGTTTGCAATAGCCTAAAATATGAATAACCAAAATATGTATCCTGACTGGCTCGAGAACATTATCAAAATAGAATAAAGGCTTATGGAAAAAATACACAATTACCAGAGTTGCAAAAAAATAAAAGAACTGAATTTCTCAGTGTTGGCAAGGATGTAAAACAAATGAAATCATCAAGGATTTTTGATTGAAAAGTATGATGAATAATACAGCATCATCACAAATAAAAATCTTGTCACGTCATAGTCATAAGCAAATACTGAGAAATAAAATTAAATGAAGTGAATATACATTGAAAAAACATGAGTGAATATCAAAACTATTATGATTTTTTTAAAAAACAAAAGCAGAATTGGATGAATATTTTGACACTATTTATATTAAATTGAAGAAAATCTAAAACTACAATAATAGAGACATGCTGAGCGTTTCCCAGCAGTTAACCAAAGGTTAGTCGAGGCATACTGTAGAGAAATGCCACAATTAATTTTAATTGTCTAAAAGTGCCCAATGTCATATTGTTAAGAGTCATATATTTAATTTTTCAAATTATCAGATCATATTTTTTATTCTAATTCATTTATTTACCATTGATATTTTTCTTTGAAACTTAGTATTTGAAATATACTCTTTTTTTTTGTAAAGGCAGTTTTTCCTAGATAATCCCTTACCACTCACATTTGTACTTGCTTTTGCTATGATTCTACATCTGTGTCATCAATTGTAACTCCTGGTTGATGAGACTTTGTAGCTGAGACTTTGGTTAATTTCTTTTTCTGTATTTGACCTATAAGTTCTTGTATGATGTTTCACAATTCAATCTATTTTGCTGCAAATTACCAAATTTCTTCATCTCTGCTGCTCTGTGTTTGGGTTTGTGTGCGTGCAGTTGTGCGAGCACATGTGTTTGTGTGTGTGTGTGTGTGTGTGTGTGTGTGTATGAGAGAGAGAATTTATGTATTTAGTGGTGTAGGAGGTCCTATTTTTGTGTTGCTTTAATTGGTTAATAAAGAAACTGCTTTGGGCCTAGTGATAGGGCAGAACTTATGTAGGCGGGGAGACAGAACTGAATGCTGGAAAGGAGTCAGAGAGAGATCTGCCATGGAGATGCCAGGTCAAACATGCTGAATCTTTACAGGTAAGACATGACCTATTGGTGCCACAGATAAGATACATCTAATGTTGCCCTGCGAAGACTTTTGATTTTTATAGAACCCAGACACAGTTTTCATATGCCCTTTTTTTTCTGAGAGATTTTAAAATTAGTTACCCATAACATTTCATGCTCTGATCTTTGTTGGTATAATTCAACCAAAGAAAAATAATTATTTCTTATTGCTGTTCATCAAGTATCCCAATTAAAAGCAAGGGAAATAATTTTGAGACCAATTAGATCTAAAATAGAAAGTAATTATTTTGACAGAAGGCCCTCTAGAATGTTGTTTGCTCTTGATTCTTACTGTCCTATTTCCATTTGTGTTCATCTGCTTTTTTCTTACTTCATAGAGGGATACTTCTATACTATGTATAGGGGAAGAGGATGAATCCTCTGGAAAGAGTTGGGGATCAACTCCATTTCAGAGAATCTACTTTACAATGAAGAACTTATATACTAAGTCACAGGATCTTAAAAAAATATTGAGTACTTTGTATAAATTTAATTTCTGAACTCTATATTGTCATAAATAAGTAAAACAACGTATACTTGAAATATTTGATTTTCCTAGAAAATTTATTGGCACAGTTTTATATTTGTAAATTCTTTTTATCTTTTCTTTTTTATTAATTAAATTTATTCATTTATTTTATATCCTGACAGTTTCCCTTCCCGCCTCTCCTCCCATTCCCATGTCCCACCACACTCTTCACACACCCCATAACCACTCCTCCTCTGTTTCTGTCCAGAAATGGGCAAGCCTCCCATGGTAAACAAAGTGTGTCATACCTAGTTGAGTAGGACTAAAGTCCTCCCTTTTTATTTAGGTTGAGCAATAAAACACAGTATAAGGAATAAATTCCAGGAAACAGCCAAAGCATTAAGGACAGGCCCTGCTTTAACCACTAGGACACCCACAAGTAGATCAAACTTCACAAATGTCAAACATAAGTAGATAGCCTAGGTCATTCCCACGCATGCTCCCTAATTGTTGGTACAGAGACAGTAAGTGTTGAGTGAGATTACTTATTCATTTCCCCAACACCCAGACTCCTGAAAAAAAATCACATAGAAACTATATTGTTTGCAATACTGTTTGGCCCCTAGTTAAGCATATTTCTAGCTAGCTCTTATATATTAAACTAACACATCTCCAATAATCTATGCTTCACCACGAAGCTGTGACCTAGCAGCAAGGTTTTGGCGGGGTCCTGCAGAGGCCTCTGCCTCCTGTAGGCAGCTACATGGCTTTTTCCTGATTCTGCATATGCTCTCTCTATATATCGCTTCCAGCCTGGCTATATTCTGTAAAGCCTTTGGTTAAAAGCAGCTTCTTAATTAATCAGTAAAAGCAACACATACACGGAAGAACTTTCCAGACGAGATAAGCTCCTACGAGCCCAGCTTAGTGGTTTCTATGTATTATACCACTCCCCTTGCTTATACAATCTTCCCTCCCTCTTTTTAAAGGATTCCTCAAGCTAGACCCAGTGTTTGGCTTTGTATCTCTGCATCTATTTCCATCAGTCATTGGACGACAGCTCTTTGATGTTAACTGGGGTACTGGCACATTTACAAAATGGAGCATTACTCAGCTGTTAACAACAATGACACCAGGAAATGTGAAGGCTATGGATGGAACTAGAAAAAAAATCATCCTGAGTAAGTTAACCCAGATCAAAAAGACATACATGGTTTTTACTCACAAAGAAAATAAGCATTCTTATTCAGCCCCAGAGAGGCTAGATATCAAGGAAAGATTAAAATGGGATGGACTACATGCCTTTCTCTGGGTAGATTCTGGACTGGCAGGGATGGGAACAAAAGGAATTGGGTTAGAGGTGATGGGAAGATGGGGAGAGTAATGGAAGAGACTTCTGACAGGGAGACATTTTGGTGTTAGATAGAAATCTGATGTAAAGAAAACTTCAACAAATCTACAAAGATGACTCCAGCTAAGACTCCTAGCAATGGTGGATATGTAGCCTGAATTGGCCCTCTCCTGTAGATTAAATTTTCATGTGGGTAAGAAGGTGTGGTTAATAATTAACAAGGAAACATAATATGTCTTAGAGCTTCTGTTAGAAAATATTTCACGAATGCAGATATTCATATTTTTATTACACTTTGAGAGCTATTGCTTCATATGATTTTTTGAGAACAGAATTTAATATGCTTTTCTAGTCAAACTATAGATACTGATATTTCAAGAAATGATAGACCAATAAAATTTACACAAACAACAAGAAAACAAGAAGATTCATTGTATAGTCTGTTGGATTTCATTTTGGCTACCTCCATCTATTGCTTTATCCTAGAATAATGCAGATTAAACATATGGAAGATGTACAGAAAACTGTACATTATTCCTCCCATAATAGTCAATAAAATATTTCTGGTTCATGAAATATAATATCTGGTAAAATAACTGTTATATTAAACTCAAATTTGTGGTAAATGACATAAATATTTAAATAATTATTTCTAACTGTATCATGTAAGATGAATATGAAAGATTATGTAATCTAACAATATTAATATTCCTCAGTAAATTGGGAAAACTGCAGTTAGTAGATCTATCCCTTTAAATCAATTCCAATAACATATCTTTCTTGTTTTAGCAGGGAGTAAATTAGTGCATACAGTGAATGTCCTTGAGTTTTTATGTTGTAGCATCAAAATCTACAAGCACACGAAATAATGTATAATTAATTCTGTGAAATGATCCCTGAATGGCATAGCATAATGTACAGTCATTAAGTATCCTGGAAGTAAATAACTAGAATGAAATGATAATAAAGATGAAGACAGTTGGTAAGGAGACAGGATGCTGAGAAGACAGAGGCAACAGTTGAGGAAATTAAAATAAAAATAGAATTGTGTTTAGTAGAGATAAGATAGCAAATAATGTAAGAAATGTGAAAAAGGACTATGCAAGTAGGCAATAAAAAAAGAAAATATTTCTATGTAAAATTTTTGAACATTTTAATCATTACTTATTGGTCATTACATGTAGAATGTATAGTTAATTTCATATATTATGATCTTTAGTTGATAGATATTAGTTTTGTAAAAATGAATGTCATGACATGTTTACTAACTGTGATATTGTATTTTTCTAGCTAAATGAAATAATATAAACATTTGGAAACTCATATTTCACTTTATTATTCTCTACCAGTACATGTTACTAGAGTATTTTCAGATGCAAACAAATAGGATTAATTGTGAAATTGTCATAGAAGTATATAATGTGTTTAGTGTTGTTCATCCTCTTTTGTGTCTTAGCCTAGTCCCCATAGGTTCACTGGTTACATATTTTTTACCAAGTAGTTTCCTTATGCTTATACATTCACTTTTATTTTGTATGTGTGTTGGGGGAGAACTGCTTGTTCTTCAGCCACCTGGCTAGTTTAGCCCTGAAATAATCACACAGAAACTTTATTAATTAAATCACTGCTAGGCCCATTATCTTTAGCTTCTTATTGCTTAACTCTTGCATCTTAATTTAACCCATTTCTCTTAATCTGTATATACCATGAAGTCGTGGCCTACCAGCAAAGTTTAGCAAATCTATCTCAGGTGGAGGCTCCATAGCATCTATCTGACTCCACCCTTCTTTCACCCAGAATTTAGTTACATCTTTCCTGCCTACCTAAGTTCTGTCCTGCTATTGGTCCAAAGCAGTTTCTTTATTCATTAATGATAATCATAGCACACAGATGGGACTCCCACATCACCTCCCCTTTTCTGTTTAAATAAAAAGGAAGGTTTTAACTTTAACATAGTAAAATTACATATAATGAAAGAGGTATCAAACAAGAATTACACTTACAAATTTATATCTACTTTATCTTTTATCATAATTAAGAAAAACTATAGCAATAACTATATATTCTTTAACTTCATCAAAGTCTCCAGAAGGATATAATATTACCTAAGTAAACACGAAGTGCATTGTAAGCAACTTGCAAAACTCTAGAATTGATAGAGACCTCTCACTGCCTGGACAATCACCCAAAGATCTTCTGTACCATTGGGACATCCATCTTCAGCCTACAGGCCATAGTATCCAGCAGACTTTTCATGAAGCAGGAAATTTAAAAGACAGTTCCGCCTATATTGGCCATTTGCCAGTCACTTTCTTCTGTATCCTGCAGAATGTCTCTCAGACACTTTTATGAAGCAGGAATCCTGAAGGACTGTCTCACCTTTAAGCAAGTTCGGCAGTCACTTTTCTGTGGATCCTGCATGTACAGTTTATCTAACAAACTCCATAAAGAGCCTCTTCAATACCCATCTTACTCTTGAAGTAATTGGTGCTACCAGGAGCAGATATCTCTCACTGTTATGAAAAGTTCTAATATTTTAAAACATTTAAGTGCCATATTCTGAAGGTCTCTGAAAGATTTGAAGAATGCCTAACTGAAATATCTCTCTATATATCTAGAAAACCTAACTAACATGACTACAATCTTGACTATTATAGATGACTATTAACCTATATTTCTTAACTATACATTACATTTAAATGAGCTACACAAATACCATACTTTTATCAGGAGCAGAAATATACATGTAACAAAATTGACCTTAAATTTGTATAAACAAACCAAAATCCATACCAATGCAATCATTCATCTCTATAGCATATCATACTTTAAATGTAAACAAACAATTATAAACAATATTTGGGAATATTGGCCTCGTTCAGTCCATACTGCTTCCTGCTGTTTGGAGCACTATTAATCATGTCTTTTATGGTGTATCCTGTGTTTTACGTTGAACTTAGTTGGCAGTTGGGTGAAGTAATTTTTTGAAAACAAAAGTTGAACCTCTTTCCAAAGCAACATATCCTTAGACCCAAATTTGAAAGTCATGATACCTTCATAAAATACATGCTGGTTTAGTTTAGCAGCTCATACAATGAAATTTCTCTCTGTCCTTAGCTCATTCACAGTCAAAAAATTCAAATATAACACAATAATATATATAATTCAGACTCTCTGTGAATTTTCCATTTTTGCATGGCTTATTTTTCTTTACTCCATTTACTCTCTGACTATCTGTACTCTGTCTCTTTGAAGACTTTATCCTTTTTAAAAGCATTAACTTTATTTGTCTAGAGTTGCTTTTCAAGCTTTCTTTAGATTTTTAATGGATTTAGTTGGCCACATGGGCACAAATCTATTGGGAGAGAGCTGCTTGTTCTTCCCAGCCACCCAGCTAGCTTAGCCCCAAAATAATCACTCAGAAATTATATTAATTAAATCACTGCTTGACCTACTAGCTCTAGCTTCTCATCAGCTAATTCTTACATCTTAAATTAACCCATTTCTTTTCATCTATATATCACTACAAGGGCATGGCCTACCAGCAAAGTTGTAGCAGATCTATCTCAGGCAGTAGCTCCATGGTGTCTCTCTGATTCTGCCTTTTTTTTTCTCCCAGTATTCAGTTCCATCTTTCCTGCCTACCTAAGTTCTACCCAGCTATAGGACCAAAACAGTTTCTTTATTTATTAATGGTAATCATAACACACAGAGGGAACTCCCACTATATATATATATATATATATATATATATAACCATTCCTGCCTCTAGCCCAGCCATACCTCTGCAATATGTTTCCTCCCTCCCACTTCATGTTTTTATAAACTATTTCCTTGTGGTTATAGTAAAGCAAAAGTTTTGATAACAATGTAGGCTTTATGTGTGGTAAAAATATTCGATACTTATACTTTAAATTTTTTCAAATTAAATTTTAACAATTTCCTTCTTCCTTTTCTTTCCTTTGTTCACTCCACATCTCCTACCTCAAATCCCTCCTATACTCTCCCAATTTCAAGTTGGCAGTCTCTTTTTCTTTAATTATTATTCTTGGTGTGTGTGTGTGTGCATATGCATGTGTGTGTATGTGTGTGTGTGCATGAACAACCATGCATGCACAAATATATATATATATACAATCTGTTGACACCATCTTTTCTTTCTGTGTCAACTGTTTATGGCTGATTATATTGTATTAGATTGACATAATGTGGTTTCCACCCCTGGGGGAGAGTAGCTTCCTTCTGTGATGAAGGATGGTGCCTACACTTCTGATGGAAAGGTGACTCTCCAATAGAGTGGTTGTTGTAGGGAGGCCACTAATTAGTTCCCAGCTGCTCAGTCCCAAAGTAACCAAACAGAAACTGTATTAATTAAATCACTGCTTGGCCCATTAGCTCTAGATTTTTATTAACTGACTCTTACATCTTAATTTAACCCATTTCTATTAATCTGTGTATCACCACAAGGCCATAACTTTCCAGGTAAAGTTTTGGCATCTGTCTCCGGCAGGGCTACATGGCTTCTCTAAACTCTGCTTTCCTTCTCAAAGCATTCAGTTTACTTTTTCCTTCCAACTCTATTCTATCCTATCACAGGCCAAGGCAGATTCTTTCTTCATTAACCAATGGTATTCACAGCATACAGAGAGGAATTCCACATCACTTCCCCCATTTTGTTTAAGTAAAAAGGAAGATTTTAACTTTAACATAGTAAAATTACATATAACAAAACAGGTATCAAGCAAGAATTACATTTACAGTATATTTGCTTTATCTTTTATCATAACTGAAGAAAACTAACTCTATCTATTCTCCCACTTCACCAATGACCCCAGAAGGATATAATATTCCCTAAGTTAACAGGAAGTACATTGTAAGCAACTTCTATAACTCTAGAATTGACAGAGACATCTCGCTGACTAGACAATCACCCAATGTTCTTCTGTATTGTTGGGGCATCCAATCTTCAGCCCACAGGTCCATAGTATCACACAGACTTTTCCACAAAGCAGGGAATTTCAAAGACAGTTCCACTTATATTGGCAGTTTGTCAGTAACTTTCTTCTGTATCCTACAGAATGTCTGGCAGACTCTTTCATGAAGCAAGAACCCCAAAAGACCATCTCACCTTTAGGTAAGTTCAGAAGTCATTTCTCTGTGTGTCTTTCATGTCCAGTTCACACAGCATAATATCAAGCAGTCCAAGCAAGAGCAGTGTCTTTCCCAAATGGCTAGCGAACTACATAAGGAGCCTCTTTGATGCCCATCTTCCTTTTGAAGCAAATGAATCTGCCTGAAGCAGATGAGTCTCATATCATGAAAAGTCCTAAGTTATTAGAACATTTAAAATGTCATATTCTGAAGGTCTCTTAAAGATTGGAAGAATAACTATCCATCTGAAATATATCTCTGTATATCTAGAAAATCTAACTAACATGACTATAAGCTTGACTATTATAGATGATTATCTATTAACCTATATTTCTTAATTATACATAACATTTTAAATGAGCTACACAAACACAATATATTAATTAAGATAAAAAAGACACATATAGCAAAATTGATCTTAAATTTCTATCAGTAAATCAAGACCCATACCAATGAATATCAAATCTATAGCATATCTCACTTTAAATGTAAACATATATTTATAAACAATATTTGAGAATATAGTGTAGTTCTTATCAAATTGGTTCCTGTTTTTTGTTGGGTGAAGTAATTTTTAGGGGTTTTCACGGTGACCTTTGTGGGGTTCTTGGTCCATCAAGCCACATAAGTTTGGAAGGATTCTACAGCTTCTATCCTCTGTAGAAACAAAAGAAGAACTTCTTTTCCAAAACAACATATCCTTAGATTCAAATTCTAAAGTCAAGATATGTTTAAAAGTATATCTTGGTTATTTAGCTCCTTCACAGACAAAAATCAAAGAAGTCACAATAATATACATAATCCAGACTTTCTGTGTATATTCCATCTTTATGTGGCTAATTTTTTACTCTATTATTTTTCTACAAGTTTAATATTTACTTTATTATCTGTACTCCTTTAATCTATGACTGTCTGTACTCTTCTATATTACTTTTACTGTCTCTTTACTCTTTTTCTTCTCTCTCTTAAGTCTATGTACATTTTTTAAAAATACCATGTCTCATTTAGAGGTCTTTTATTCTGAATCTGTCTTTATTGCATATCTGTACATCTTATCTGACCAGGACTGCTTCTTAAAATGTTAAGCAATTCTTAAGAACCTAAGTGGCATCATTGCTAGGGGTAATATGGCTCTGCCTGCTTGCTCTGCCCAGTCCAACATGGCACCCAGTCCATTGCTGTCTCTGAGAGCCATGTACATTGCCCCATTTTCAGACTGATTTAAACTTATGCAGGTTCTATGGCATCAACCATAGCTCATGAATGTAAAGGACTTGTCCTGTCCAAATGACAGTGTTTCACAGAACTCATGCTCTTTTTCTGAGCCTTGTATTCTTTTTTTTCTGTCATCTCCTCTTTCATAATGTTCCCCAAACATTGGGAGGAAAGGTGGCTGTATACAAAACTTGAATATACATGAGTTCTATAGCAACCACTGACTCCAAATACATAAAAGAACCTGAAGAAAATAAACTATGGAAAACCAGAACCAGGAATATCAATATCTGGAGCACATGTGGAACTAAAAAACTAGAAAGATACCATTTTTGGAAGAAGAATAATTTGAGGAAGAAAGAATAATAGAATATAAATAAAGCAAAATGGAGGGTATATTCTGGATTGTAGTATAATCAAAGGAGACAAGAATGTTAGAGAGGAAAAAGTATGTGGGAAAGCTTAACCAAAAATGCAATGAGTATGAAAAATAAAACATTAAGATACACTATCTTATAACCCAAACGATAATTTATAATGAATTAAAATCTCATTGTAAGGCATTGGATAATTTTCTTCAAGTTATTGGATAGGGAACCTTCAATTCCCCCTGAACAACAAAGATAATTACAATTACTCTTGAGTGTTCATCATAAGCATACAGTAAGACTTTATTGCTGTAGTCACCACACATCTTTGCTGTAGAATATAGAAAAACTAATCATTTGTTTATTGGGAAACTTCTTCTGGTTGGCTAGATTTCAAAACTTTGTAAGGTTCTGTGCAAGTTACGGCTAGCAAAAAGGTAGCAATGGTTTTGCCGAGTATGGAGCCTGCATGACATAATTCTGACCAGCCAAGCAAGATATGTACACTATGCAACTGTCGAATGAGAGCTATGGGTATAACCAACTCTTCCTTCCTTCCATCCTTTCTTTCTTTCTTTCTTCCTTTCTTCTTTCTATTTTGCTTTCTTTTAACATTGTTATTTATAATAAAAATTTTTACAATAAATAGCATTCCACCCATGTTTACACACAAAAAAATTTGATTAAATTCATTGGATCACACACACACACAAACCCTGAAAGATGCATGGAAGTAGAGGTGGACTTACGTTGATGAAAGGTTTTGATGGGATAAGGAATGAGTGTTAGGTTGAAAACAATTATAATTTCTTATATATAGATATACAACTCTCAGACAAAACAGAATGACATCCCAAATTCGTTCTGTATGGTATTCAATAATATATAAATCTCTTCCACTGTTTAAAGCATTTTTATTTTCTGGTGATTGTTTAAAACATATAAGCTTGTAGTTGAGAGAAGAAACCCAGATCTATTAACATTCTATACAATAATATTTTGCATTGTATCATGCATTTTTATGCCTTTAAAATAGGGTATTTTGGATAAAATAAATTGATTTTTCATACTGTATGTTTAATAGAATTGTTGAAGTATAAAACAATTCATCATCCACGTAAGAATTATAATTGAAGAATTAGGATTTCATTAAAATATAAAATGTAAATGTTAATCCCTAATAATAAAACACTTTATAAAAGTTCAATATTATACAAATGATAAGTTCTTTAAACTAGTTTTGTTTTGAAAACAAATACCCATAATTTTAAAATATATCAGTTCAATTTCAGATTTTATTAAAGATTTATATTATCTGTATCTGCAAATATTTGCAGAATATATTATGATGCATAAAATTTGAAAATGTATGTTTGATGTTTAATTACTTCTAATAAATTCAATTTTATAAATGAATGTCAAATTAAGTACAATATAATTTATTGATGCTGTAATGATCTTCTTTAAGTATCAGTACATAAGAATAAACCAAAAAATGTAAATATTACTAACTGAAAAGGCAGAGAAAGTTGGAAAAGAACAAAAAGAAAACTTTATCAAGTTCTGAGAAACATGACATTTTGACACATATAAGTGGTTTTATTTATATAAAATATAAATACAATCTGATGAATTTATTTATTTTAGAGTTGACCATTTGGTGAAAGACTGATTATTTCTCAGGGGTAATAAACTGAGTTACCTCTTTATCTAAGGTGGGGTGTTGTGAGATTTCTCCCATCCACGTTGCTATGTCAACTGGTACCTTCTTCTTAAAACATTCTTTTGCATTTCTGAGTATTGCTGGTTCACAGGTACACCACTGATCATTTTTCTGTGTCCATATATTTGCTCTTATCAGAATGTCACATAGGTCAAATTGTGTTCTCTAGTTTTTCAAATTGGCTTCTTTCACTTAGTAATATACGTGAGCCCTTTACATTGTACATAATAATGTACAAATAAGTATTATGGCTCATTTTTCTTAACACTGAACATCTCACTGGATGTACAGGTACCCATTCATTTAACTTTGTATTCATTGTAGATTTGCAAGAGTTGTTTGCATATCTTGTTCTTTATCAGATATATTATTTACCTTTCTGTGATGGGACATAGCACAATAGGAACTGCCTTTGAGAAAGTTAGCAGATCATTTCTTGTGGAGATGGTACAATAGAGAGAAATAGTCACAGGAAATACAGCCTAGAGATAACCTACACAGTGGGAAAATAATGATGATGAGAAATAAAATAAAACACAGTATGTTTCTATATATTAAAATTACTTGCAGTAAAGAAATATGTAATGTGGGAGTATGTAAAACATGCATAATCTCAGTTAATCAGGAGGCAGGGGGATAGATCACTTGAGCCTGAAGTTCAATACCAGATGAGGACACAGGGTGAAATATGTCTCAAATAATAAAAATAATACTTTGATTAACCGAGACTAGAACCATAAGCCAGATACTGGAAGATAATGTGTTTTTATTTCTTTCAGTTTACTTATATGATGGATTACATTGATAGAATTTTTCATATGCTGAACCAGTTCTGCATCTCTGGGATGAAGCCTACTTGATCATGGTGGATCACTTTTTGAATTGTTCTTGAAAATGGTTTGACACTATTTTATGAGTATTTTTGTAACAATGTTCATGAGGGAGATTGGTTTGTAATTCTCTTTCTTATTTTTGTCTCTGTATGGTTTGGTTATCAAGGTTACTGTAGCCTGGTAAAAGGAGTTTGGCAATGTTCATTCTGCTGTTTCTAAGGAACAACTTGAGGAATACTGGCATTAGATCATACTTCTAGAAGGTGTTTTTCAGGCCACTTCAGGAGATAATCAGAAATGTTCTTACACAGCAGCACCCTACATACTACAATACCAACCTGCTAGCCAAGAAGAGTCTACTAGTGGAGTATTATCATGACAGTGTATTCTGTATGGATTATAAATTCATTCCATGGGAATTAATGCATGCCTGGTATTATCTTGTCAAAGTGTGACGTGGATGCTACAGGCTATGTTAAATAGGTATATAGCTAAGCTATCTTCTCAGCATTAGCAATAATAATCATAATGGATAAATTTTTTATTGGAGAGAAGGTTATTTTATACAGTGGGCAGTGGTTAATGCAGATTCAAGCAGATAAAAACACTGAAAATAAGTGACTGTTGAGTATTAAGACCTAAATGAAATTAGTATATCATCCTGCTCCATGGCTAAAGGAATATCGTGGGAGAGTTATCAGTACAAAACTCAAGAACAATGGATAGGGAAGGATGGCATGAAACAATTTATTCTGAAGATGATATGGTATTTGCACTCATGAACTAATAGAACCTGTGGTTACTCACAGAAAATAAATTGTCAAGTTAGTTGACATTACAGCATGGATAACAAAGGGGTTTAACAGGCCCGACCCTGTCTTGAAGAAGCTGATTGAAGCTGGAAGAAGGGAGGTTTTTTTTGAAGTACTTCACTGTTGGTACTTTACCTGTGATACTTTGAATGACCAATGATCATATACACACATATGGATAAAATTAAGTGGCCTCATTGGGATATAAAAGAAAAAGGAATATAGGGAATGGAGGAGAATGTGTTTGAGAATTCCAGAGACAGTGAAATTATCAAAGAATAAACAAAATATATTTAAAATAAATTGAAACATTTTAAAATAATTTATGATTATAAAAACTATCATTGAAAATGCTTTATAATAAGATACATTGGTATCCAACATTCTTAGAACGAATTATGATGAGACTATAACTATTTTTTCTACTCTATATTCATGTGAGCATTGCCAAAATCAACTGTCTCTGAATATGCTCATTATTTTTTCTTTTTCATTTCATCAGCTGATTTTTTTTCTTTTATTTCAAATATATGTCTGTCTCTGTAGTGATGTTTGAAATCAGGATGCAAATCCTCTCTTTTTACTTTGGCCAATGATTGATCATCTTTTCTATTAGTAGTTGATTTAGAATTTTGAAAAGAAGAAAACATATGCAGTCTTAAATGTATATCCTTATTTTCTACATGTAAATATCTAATCACAGTGCAATAACTCAAATATTAAAGTCTAAATTTAAAAAAAAACATAGCATGTTAAATAAATCTTTCTAGAAAAACTCTACAAGTGGGAATTTTATAAAGATTCCACAAAATATTTTTCTTAAAATCAAATTAAAATATGCTGGAGATATAGCCCAATTGCAGAGCAACAACCTAACATTTGCAAATGCCCTTGGCTAACTTGCAGTTCTATCCAAAATGAGGAAAATGTAAATGTATAAAAGTAAAATATATGATTTAAATCTGTAATCCTAGCACTCTAGAATGTGAAGCAGGTGAATCTTCACAAGTTAAAGGAAATATGTGCTTCATACTAAATTTCATGAAATTATCAAACTATATTTTTGTTAATCTTCCAAATGTTTCACCTCATTATTTATGAAAGATCATTAATAATCACTAAACCATATTATGTTAGAATATTAATAACAACAAAAGTAAAGAACTGACTATACGTAACTAGAATGCTGAAACAGGTTTTCTATTATACTAAT
>PVIU01014474.1:0-51839 GCA_004026605.1 Ondatra zibethicus | reverse complement strand
CAGTGGGTGGACCAACCCCTCGCGGTCCTGACTTCCTTGCTCATCTTCTCCCACCTTCTGTTCTTCGACTGGACCTTGGGAGCTCAATCCATTGCTCTGGTGTGCATGTGGGTCTCTGTCTCTATCTCCATCCATCGGACGAAATTTCTATGGATGTGATCAAGATATTCATCAGTGTGACTATGGGACAATGATAGTTTTGGCACCCTCTCCTCTGCTGCCCAAGGACCTAGCTGGGGACATCCCTGTGGACACCTGGGATCTCCTCTAGAGCCAAGTATCTTGCCAGTCCTAAATGACTCCAATTATGTAGATATCTTATTCCCTTCTCCAATATCCACCTTTCCTCCATCTCCACCCTCCCACTCCCCCAAGCTCTCCCCAGTCCTTCCCTTCTCCCTTCTCCTTCCCCCTCTCCTCTCCCCTGCCCCTCTACCCCACTTCTATCCCCACCCCTGGACTTGAGTTTTGTGCATGGTGATAGATGGGTCTATTTTCATTCTTCTATATGTTGATATTCAGTTATACCAGCACCATTTGTTAAATATGCTTTCCTTTCTCCAGTTGATATTTTTTCTTCTTTGTCAAAAATCAGGTGTTTGAAGGAGTGTGGATTAATATCCGGGTCTTCTATTCAGTTCCATTGGTCCTCCTGTCTGTTCTTATGCCAATACCAGGCTGTTTTCAGCACTGTTTCTCTGTAGTAGTGTTTGTAGTCAAGGATTGTGGTATCTCCAGAAGTTCTTTTATTGTACAGGATTGTTTTTGCTATCCTGGATTTTTTGCTTTTCCATATGAAGTTGAATACTGTTCTTTCAAGGTCTGTGAAAAATTGTGCTGGGATTTTAATGGGCATTGCATTGAATCTGTAGATTGCTTTTGGTAAGATTGCCATTTTTACTATGTTAATTCTTGTCATACAAGTCTCCCTCTTGTTTGGTTAGAGTTACTCCATGATATTTTATGCTGTTTGTGGCTATTGTGAATAGTGTTGTTTCTCTGATTTCTTTCCCAGCCCTTTTATCATCTGTGTACAGGAGGGCTACTGATTTTTTAGTTAATCTTGTATCCTGATATATTACTGAAAGTGTTTATGAGTTGTAAAGTTCTTTGGTAGAATTTTTGCGATTGCTTATATAAACTATCATATCATCATCAAACAGTGAGAGTTTGACTTCTTATTTTCTGATTTGTATCCCCTTGATCACCTTTTGGTGTCTTATTGCTCTAGGTAGGACCTCTAGAACTATATTGAATAGATATGGAGAGAGTGGACAGCCTTGTCTTGTTCCTGACTTCAGTAGAATCACTGGGAGTTTCTCTCCATTTAGTATGATGTTGGCTGTTGGCTTGCTGTATATTGCCTTTATTATGTTTAGGTATGTTCCTTGTATTCCTGATCTCTCCAATACCTTTATCATGAAGGGATGTTGTATTTTGTCAAATGCTTTTTCGGTGTTTCTTGTATGCAGCAGAAGGATGGATTCTGTTTTAGTATCCAATTGTAGCCTGTGTCTTTTTATAGATGAGTTGAGTCCATTTACATTAAGTGATATTAATGACTAGTGATTGCTATCTCCTGTTAATTTAGTTTTCATTGTTCGTGATGCTAATTTGTGTGATTTTCCCTTCTTTGGGATTTGCTGCTAGGAGACCATCATTTGTCTGTGTTTTTGTTGGTGTAGCAAACTTCTTTGGGTTGGAGTTTTCCTTCTAGTAAAAGGGCTGGGTTTGTGGCTAGGTATTGGTGAAATCTAGTTTGTCACGGAATATCTTGTTTTGTCCTCGTATGGTGATTGAAAATTTTGCTGGGTATAGTAGTCTGGGCTGGTATCTCTGGTCTCTTAATGTCTGTATAATACTTGACCACGATCTTCTGGCTTTCATTGTCTTCAATGAGAAGTCTGGTGTAATCCTGATAAGTCTATCTTTATATGCTACTTGGCCTTTTAACATTGCAGCTCTTAATATTCTTTCTTTACTCTGTATGTTGAGTGCTTTGATTATTATGTGGTGAGAGGACTTTTTTTTTTCTTGGATCTAGTCTATTTGGTGTTCTACAAGCTTCATGTATCTTCATAGGCATATCACTCTTTAGGTTGGGAAAGTTTACTTCTATGATTTTGTTAAATATATTTTCTGTGCTTTTGAGTTAAACTTCTCCTTCTTTTATACCTATAATTCTTAGATTTGGCCTTTTCATGGTATCCCATATTTCATGGATAGTTTGGGTTAAGATTTTTTTAGATTTAATGTTTTCTTTAACTGATGAGTCTATTTCCTCTATTGTATCTTCAGTGCTTGAGCTTCTCTCTTCCATCTCTTGTATTCTGCTGTTCATGCTTGCATTTGTGATACCTGATCATTTTCTTATGAATTCTGTTTCTATAATTTCCTCAGCTTGTGTTTTCTTTATTGTTTGTATTTCAGTTTTCAAGTCTTGAACAGTTTCTTTCATATATTTGATTTCTTTTTCTTGGTTTTCTTTAAGGGATTTGCTGATGTCTTCCATTTTTTTGTCTTTTTTCTCCATTTCTTTAAGGGAATTTCTCATTTCCTCTTTAAGAGTTTCAAACATTTTCTTGAAGTTATTTTTTAGGTCATTTTCTTCTTCATCATCTATATTTGGTTGTTCAAGTTTTGCTGTTGTAGGGTCTTTAGGTGTTACTGGTGTTGTTCTTTGTGGGTTGCATGTGTTCTTACCTTTTCTACTCATCTTTTCCTCTAATAAGTGTGGTTATGGCTGTCTGAGATTCTGTTGAATATTCTTCTAGGTGCCAGTGAATTCAAAGCTCAGATGGTTGTTGCTCATGATACAGTCATTGCTACACTTCTAGCTACCCTGTTGGTTACTCTGTGTTCCTGGAGATAGCTCAGTGCTCCTGTGCTATGCTCTGCTCCTTTGGAGTTTTCTGTTTCAGGCCTACTTTGGCCTAGGTTACTGGCTTTGACCTATTTCTGTAAATTCTGGTCTGGATCCCTTCCTGCAGAAGTTCCTGGCATGGAGTTGGTCCTGTAAAGGTTTCTGGCTCCTGTCTACTGCCTCAGAATTCCCAGGCTCTGGTGTGCCAAGAACTGCAGAGGACCTGGCTCAGGCTTACTCCCTCAGAGGTCCCAGACTCATGCTCAGACCCACAAAGTTTCCAGGTTCCTGCCTATTTCCTTTGATGTCACAGACCAATGCCTGGACCCACAGAGGTCCTGGCTCAGGCCTAATCCTTCTGAGATCCCAGACTCATGCCTGACCCTGCAGAGAACTCTGGTTCCTGCCTTCTTACTCCCTCAGAGGTCCCAGATTCACACCCAGACTGGCAGAGGTCCTGGCTCAGGCCTAGTTCCTGGGAGGTCCTAGACAAACACCCAGACCCACAAAAGTTGTGGCTTAGGTCTATTCCCTTGAAAGTTCCAGCTTCATGTCCAGACCCTCAGTGGTCTCTGGCTCTGGCTCCCTCACTCAGCAGTTACTCCCCTGTACCTCTTCCCGTGTAGATTGCTGACTCTGGATCAGGTCTCTGGCTCAATCATGGTCTGCCAGTGTCCCAGGACTGGATTTGCTCCTGGATTTTGCTCCCATGGAGCTTGCTTCCTCAGGCCTACTCTGTCCTAGGTAGCTGGTTCAGTCCCACTTCTGTGGAATTTGTTGCCCAAAGTGGAGTCCCTTGCCTCAGGCCTACTTTGGCCTAGTTACCAGCTTTGACCTGTTTCTGTAAATCCTGGTCTGGATCCCCTCGTTCAGAAGTCCCTAGTTTGAAGTTGGTCCTGCAAAGGTTTCTGGCTCTGGTCTACTTCTTTGGAGTTCCTATGCTCTGGTGTGCCCAGAACTGCAGAGGACCTGGCCAGGCTTACTCCCTCAGGGTTCCCAGACTCGTGCTCAGACCCACAGAGTTTCCAGGTTCTTGCCTATACCGTTTGATGTTCCAGACCAATGTCCAGACCCACAGAGGTCCTGGCTCAGGCCTAATCCTTCTGAGATCCCAGACTCATGCCTGGCCCCACAGAGATCTGTGGTTCCTGCCTACTCCCTCAGAGGTCCCAGATTTACACCCAGAGTGGCAGAGGTCCTGGCTCAGGCCTAGTTCCTGGGAGGTCCTAGACTTATGCCGAGACCCACAGAGGTCCTCGCTTATGTCTACTCTCTTGAAAGTCCCAGATTCATGTCCAGATCCTCAGTGGTCTCTGGCTCTGGCTCACTCACTCAGCAGTTACTGCACTGTACCTGTTCTGGTAGAGATCACTGACTCTGGATCTGAAAAACAATTATAACCATAGAAAATAAAATTTTTTGTTATTGAATTGATTAAATATGTTTGAGATTCCTATACTCTTTACTATGTGTGTGGTGGTGATAAATAAGTACCCCAACTACTTCTCAGAGTTCATTTCTCCATTAACACATTGAAATATCATCTCTGACATCATAATTTTAAAAAAAATACATGAAAATTATCTATTCTCAAAGAAATCATCATCAGACAGTGAGAAAAGGTGCTATTGTGTATTATGAGGATGTCTATGATGAAATACACAATACACAATACAACTTCCAAAATATATAGTAAATGACAGAGACAACTGGCTATCTGGGCAATCACCCAACGTCTCATTTGCAACAATGGAGAAACCAATTTTGGCTAAGGGCCTAGAGTAACTGACAGGCCATTTTTAGAGGCGGGAAAATTTTCAAAACTGTCTTAACCTGGCTTGGCAAGGTTTGACAGTCTTTTTTCTTGTATCCTGCTTTTTCTGTCTGGATACCATGCATTTTGTCAATGGTCAAAGCATGGGCAGTTCCTTCCCAAAGGTCAATTTTGTCAAGAAGAAAGAAAGCTCCAGGTGGAGTGTCTTCGGTACTCAACATTCTCTCAGGAATAGATTTGTTCTGCTAGGAGCAATTGTGTCTCACATCAGCTGAACCCTAAGTCATTTAAATGTCACTTTCTACAATTCTTTGAAGTTGTTGAAGATTATCTATCTATGTGGAATACATAGATACAATCTCTATGTATCTAAAGAACCTGATTACTCTAAGCATCACAAACATGGGTGAGTATTGACCTATAACTCTTAATACCTATATAGCTTAAAGACTAAGACTTCATATTAGAATATTAAACAATCTATAAACAACTGTGCAACAAATGAAGACAATGAGTTCAAAATATAAACAATGTATAAGTATCTTGATCAGAAGTAGTAATATATAGTGCAATATGATAAATATACCCTAAAATTGTATACAACATATCTTAAGCAGAAGTAGAAGCAGGCATGCATACAATTACAGAATAACTTTTCCTAAGTGTACAAATATTGTAAATAGAAATAAGATAATATTTAATATAATTTGAATTTGTATCACTATGTAAGAATCTATACCAATGTGTGTTGCCTATAAATAATAGCCCACAAATATTCACTTTATTACTCACTATTATTTCTAGTGTGAGTAAGCTCACACTAATCTACCTATTATCCTATCCAATTTTCCCTTTTTGAAAAAGAGATCCCTGAGCCTACATACTTTCCAATCCAACCCCCAACCCTATACCAGTTGTTAAAGATCAACCCTATACCAATTGGTAAGGGATCCTGCATACAATTAACATTGAAACATTTGACTATAATACTAAACCTTGGGTAGGAGAAGCAATATCCAGAAAAATGAGGAAACATCAAAACTCCAAATGTCTTAATTGTGGTAGAATAGGACATCTGAGAAGGGATTGTAGATGAAGAATTCCTAGGAATAATATCTCCTGTGGGAATGGCAAGAATAGGAGGACTCAGCCTTCAGGTATATGTAGTAGGTGTGGCAAAGGCCAACATTGGACCAATGAATGCAGATCAAAAAAAAGACAGACAAGCCAATCCAATACCATTGGAAAATGACTTGGGGGGCCTCTCGTAGGCCCCCAAGTCAAACATAGTCCAGATATTCTCAGTCACTGTGGAGGACATGTCTCACCTAGAAAATTAAAAAATCTAGAGCCTTCTCTAAAAAAACATACTGTTCTAGATGATGGAATAAATATGGAGGATAAATAAAAATTTTCAATAGGAAACATATATTCTGGCAGACTTCTTTAAACAATTAAAGAGCAAAGCTAAGAGTGCATATCAATGGCATTGTAATTTTGGGTTTGATAGACACGGGTGCAGATGTGAGTATCATTACTCTAGAATCTTGGCATCCAAATTGACCTCTTCAGGGGCAGATGTTCAATTACTGGGAATTTCAACCTATCTCAAGTGTAACAAAGCATGGGATGGTTTCGGCAGATTCATCCGGACCCCGGTAAGTGGGTCCCAGCCCGTCCCTGAGGCTTTCTGGCCACTTATGGCCCCCCTCTACTGGCTTTGCTACTTATCCCAACAATGCTCGTCTCTGGGCACCCCTTTTCATCTGTGTGGTCCTAGCTGCACCCAAACTCAGCCTATCTGAGCTGAGGCCTTAGGGGAAGGGTGAACCCACTGCTAGAGGGCCCCCCCTTGACCCACGGAGCCAAACAGAGCAGAGCGGGCAACTCTCAGTAAGCCCGCCCTTGGGACTGGGAATCCCTGGGCTAGAAAGGAGCCCAACCAGCTTCGGCAGATTCATCCGGACCCCAGCAGATAAGCCAGGACAGAGGGACCAAGCCACCAAGACTCTCCCTAACACATTTGAAGGAAGAGATGGGCAGACGCCAATCAAAGAATTCATCCAACAACCTGAAAAGCAACATGATAATACCAGAATCGAGTGATTATGGAACAGGAAAACCCGAGCAACCTATCCCAGAAGAAGTAGAAGAAATTGACTTTAAACATAACTTTATGAAAGTTATAGAGACCTTTAAAGAAGAGGTGAAAAACTCCTTTATAGAAAGGGATGAGAAAACTAACAAAAAGTTAGAAGAAATGAATAAATTCCTCAAAGATACCCTAGAAAACCAAGAAAAAGCAATCAAACAGGTAATGGAAACAGTCTAAAACTTGAAAACTGAAATGGAGGCAATGAAGAAAACACAAACCGAGAGATGGCGGGAAATGGAAAATCTGGATACACGAACGGGAACCACACAGACAAGTATAACCAACAGAATACAAGAGATAGAAGAAAGAATCTCAGACGCAGAAGATACGATAGAGAAAATAAACTCGGTGATAGACGAAAACAACAAATCCAACAAATTCGCAACCCAAAACATCCAGGAAATCTGGGACACCATGAAAAGACCAAATCTAAGAATAATTGGGATAGAAGAAGGAGAATTCCACTCCAAAGGCCCAGAAAATATA
The DNA here is from genome assembly GCA_004026605.1 of Ondatra zibethicus. NCBI lineage: Eukaryota > Metazoa > Chordata > Mammalia > Rodentia > Cricetidae > Ondatra > Ondatra zibethicus. The sequence continues at coordinate 44,561 of PVIU01014474.1, read as the reverse complement.
TTCAACAAAATTATAGAAGAAAACTTTCCTAACCTAAAGAAGGATATTCCTATGAAGGTTCAAGAAGCATACAGAACACCAAATAGGCTGGATATAAAAAAATTATCCCCTCAACATATAATAATCAAAACACAAAACATACAGAATAAAGAAAGAATATTAAGAGCCACAAAGGAAAAAGGTCAAGTAACATATAAGGGTAAACCTATCAGAATTACACCTGAGTTCTCTATGGAAATCATGAAAGCTAGAAGGTCTTGGATAGATGTGCTGCAGAAACTAAGAGACCATGGATGCAAACCCAGACTACTATACCCAGCAAAGCTGTCTTTCACCATCGATGGGGAAAACAAGATATTCCAGGATAAAAACAAATTTAAGCAATATGTAGCCACAAACCCAGCCTTACAGAAAGTACTAGAAGGTAAACCACAACTAAAGGAAGCAAACAACACCCATAATAACACAGACATCTAACAACCCTATATCACCTCAACCCAAAGAAGGGAGACACACAAACCCGACCACAAGAAAGAAATTAACCTATATGAACAACCACTGTTCATTAATAACACTTAATATCAAAGGACTCAACTCACCTATAAAAAGACATAGGTTATGAGAATGGATACAAAAACAGGATCCAACATTCTACTGTTTACAAGAAACACACCTCAACCACAAAGACAGACATTATCTCAGAGTAAAGGGTTGGGAAAAGGTTTTTCAATCAAACGGCCCTAAGAAACAAGCAGGTGTGGCTATACTAATATCTAACAAAATCGACTTCAAGCTAAAATCAATCAAAAGAGATGGAGATGGACACTTCATACTCATAACCCGAAAGATTCATCAAGATGAAGTCTCAATCCTGAATATCTATGCCCCTAATATAAAAGCACCCACATATGTAAAAAAAAAAAAAAAACATTACTAGAACTCAAAGCACACATCAAACCCCACACACTAATAGTAGGAGATTTCAACACTCCTCTCTTACCAATGGACAGGTCAACCAGACAGAAACTTAACAAAGAAATACGAGAACTAAGAGATGTAATGAATCAAATGGATTTAATAGACATCTATAGAACATTCCACCCAAACAGGAAAGAATATACCTTCTTCTCAGCATCTCATGGAACATTCTCGAAAATTGATTACATACTTGGTAACAAAGCAAACATCCACAGATACAAAAAAGTTGGAGTAACCACCTGTGTCTTGTCAGATCACCATGAAGTAAAGTTAGAATATAACAACAATTCCACCAACAAAAAGCCTGAAAACTCATGGAAACTGAACAGTCAACTACTGAACCACTCCTGGGTCAAGGAAGAAATAAAGAAAGAAATTAAAGTCTTCCTTGAATTCAATTAAAATAAAGATATAACATACCCCAACCTATGGGACACTATGAAAGCAGTGCTAAGAGGAAAGTTCATAGCACTTCGTGCCCACATAAAGAAAATGGAGAAAGCACACATTAGAGACTTAACAGCACACCTAAAAGCTCTAGAAAAAAAAAAGAAGCAAACTCACGCAGGAGGAGTAGAAGACTGGAAATAATCAAACTGGGGGCTGAAATCAACAAAATAGAGACACAGAAAACAATCTAAAGAATCAATGATACCCAAGAGATACCCAATCATACAACAAAAGCATTTGTTCAACTGTGTTCATAGCAGCATTATTTGTAATAGCCATAATCTGGAAACAACCAGCTGGGACACTGGACAGTGGAGAAGAGGGTGTCTGAACTGGCCTTGTCCAGTAGTCAGTCTAGTGACTATCTTGAATATCACCATAGAACCTTTGTCCAGTGACAGATGGAAATGGAGATGGGGGATCTACATCGGAGCACTGGACTGAACTCCCACGGTCCAGTTGAAGAGCAGAGGGAGGGAGAATATAAGCAAGGAAGTCACGACTGAGAGGGGATGGTCTACCCACTAAGACAGTGTGCCTGATCTAAATGGGAGCTCACCGGAGCCAGCTGGACTGGACTGAATGAGCATGTGATCAAGCTTTACCCTCTGAGTGTGATGGACAATTGGGGTAGATTGAGAGGCCAATGATGGTGGAGCTGGGATTTGTCTCTACTGCAAGTGCTGGCTTTTTGGGATCATGGTCTATTTGAGTGCAGACCTTCCTGAGCCTGGATGGAGGGGGGAGGGCCTTGGACTTCACACAGGGAAGGATACCCTGCCCTCTCCTAGGACTGGAGGGGGAGTGGGGAGGGTGAATCGGGGAGTGGAAGGGAAATGGAAGGAGGGGAGGAAGTGGAAATTTTGAATGGTATTATTTATAAAACAATAAAATAAAAATAAAAAAACAAAAGTGCAATCTCTGTTTATAGCTACCTGCTAATGCTACGTTACAATTTTTTATGTTATAAAGCATTTACTCTCTGTCTTTCTTCACTAGACGCATGAGCTATACATAAAAGTGATATTTGCTATATTTGTATGCTGGGACTTAATAAGGATTTAAGAAATATTCTAGAAGCCAAGGATTGACACTCACCTGATTTATCTGGAATCATTTCTGTGATCTTTAGTAGGAATTCTACGCTCTAGACCTGGGTAATGTAATTTGGACCTTTTGTGTACAGACTGGTGAGCTGAACCATTTTGAGATGTCTCTTTCTATGCCTATGCTATTACTGATTAACCTCATGAAGTCAGCTATACTCATTTTCCCTTGTTTAATCTGTATCACAGAGAATATTTTTTATCACAAAATGCAGTAATTTGGGGCTACACATTTACCTAGATGCAACAGAGATCTGCTCTATTCACTTTCTATGGAAAACAATGAACCATTAAGGGCATTGAGATTTTTCAGTGTGTGTGTGTGTGTGTGTGTGTGTGTGTTTGTGTGTGTACTTCATCCCTGTGTGTCAACAATTTCCTTGCATCTGTGAGGACCGAAAAGAGCAAATGTATTTCTCTCATGTCTGTTCTGATATTCCAGTGAACCAGGGTGCCATCTTAAACAAGGTGGCCATAGAGTACCTATATGGCAAAATGACTTTTGAAAAAAGTCTGAACTTCTGACTCATGGCCCAGCTGATGTATGTTGAAGGAATAAAATGACTGAATTATCAGTTAAAATAATGACAGGAAGTACAAGAGCAAGTGGCATGCATGCTCATCTGTCTGTGAAGTTTCGGGCACCAATGTGACTGGGGAGTAGTGAGCAGTATAAATTGTGTAAGAACTGAGATGGTATGTGGTCCATGAGTAGGTCAGGTAAGCCCTGTAAACCCTATGGAACTCTCAGCTGCATTTAAACTATAACAAGTAATGACACATAAATACAAATAAAATTATGATTATATAAATAGTAGTTTGAAAAATTCCCAAGTGAAATTTCAGTGGTTTCGATTAGACATTAAAATTGCCTTTTTAGACTTAGAGACAGTGCTAAGCAATGTAGCTTTATATATTTATCTAAAATATGTATGTGGATAGCAAAAAGTATTCTCCTGTACTTTCTCCTTGGGTGAATTTAAAGCAGGAAAACCAGCATCACACTGAGTAATAAATAGAAATGAATAAACACAAAGAAAACCACTAAATTGAGGCATTTCTTAAGGTCACGCTCAATATTATTTTTGAGCGTGAAATAATATGAAATGCCCTTTAGAAATTGTCGTTTTAATCCAAAGGAAACAAAAGTAAATATTTGCGTTTGTATTTTTAGTGAGAATTAACCTTCAAGGAACAGAACTAGGGCAGGCAGCAGAAAGGTAGTTCATCTGAAATTAAACGGGTTTAGACCAGTAGATGCTAGATTGTTTTACATTCTTCTCTTCTCTAGGATGCAATCCATTATATGTTAAAAATAATCTAGCAGAAAATCTTAGTGAATGTAGTGAGTGTATGGTTCCACAGAATCATAAATGAGTATGAACTTGCTTCCAAAATATATGCTACCTCCCAAAGTTGGATTAATGAAAATACATCAGACGCTGGGACTACTAAAAACTGCATAAATCCCCTAAAATCAATATACACTTGGCCTTGCCTAGAATCATCTAAAGTGATGCCAAGCTTACATCTTTGAGAGAAATGCCCTCTCTAATTAAATGTCTGGCAGAAAAATGACTGTTTGTATCAGATATATGGTGTCTTTTTCCATGTTTGGGATGTGCCACATTTCAACCCTATATAAAGCAGCATTTTTTTAAATGTTTTAACCTGTACTTTACATAAACAGAAATAGACATTCTCAAGAATGTCTATTTTTATGAATGTTAGAAATGTCTTAATGATGGTAGAAGCCAATGGGACATTGTCATTTAGCAACTGCCACACTGTCCCTCTCCGCAGCTCCCTGGATGTTAGGCAGCCGAGTCACCTCAGAAGTCTTCTCATTTCAAAGCTCTTTGTGTCCAGGAACTGGAGCACAGCAGCAGGTACAGCATAGTGCTATTCCACCTGGAAACAAAGTTTTAGAGTGTTTAAAACAGAACGGGAGCAGCCAGAGCAGACACTCACTTCCACTCTGGGACTAAGAGGTCCCACCCACCATTCAGCAATGCTATGTAGCAATATCTAGGCATGTCTTAAGAAGCCGTTGTTGAGAACTGGCCCTGTTTTATAGGTGAAAAACACTTGTATTTCCCCTCTGTAAATGTATGTAGGCTAAAGTTATCCTAGGTCCTTCAGTAAGAACAATGCTGCTCTTGGATTAAAAAGAAAATAAGTTCTAGGAAGATGTTAAAAATGGAATTCTTTAGGACAATGAGTCAGTCTTTTTTCCCATTTTTTAAAATTGATTTTTTTTTTGAGCTATACATTTTTCTCTGCTCCCTCCCTTCCTTTCTCCTTCCCTTCAACACTTTTCCATGGTGCCCATGCTCCCAATTTACTCAGGAGATCTTGTCTTTTTCTACTTCCCATGTAGATTAGATCCATGTATATCTCTTTAGGGTCTTCATTGTTGTCTAGGTTCTCTGGGATTATGAATTGTAGGCTGGATTTCTTTGCCTTTATGTCTAAAAGCCACTTATGAGTGAGTACACGTGATATTTGTATTTCTCTGTCTGAGTTAACTGATTCAATATATTTTCTAGATCTATCCATTTGACAGCAAATTTAAAGATGTCATTGGTTTTTTTCTGCTGTGTAGTAGTTCATTGTGTAAATGTACCACATTTTCCTTATCCATTCTTCAGTCGAGGGACATTTAGGTTGTTTCCAGGTTCTGGCTATGACAAACAATGCTGCTATGAACATAGTTGAGCAAATATCCTTTTGGTACGATTGAGCATCCTTTGGATATATACCCAAAAGTGGCATTTCTGGGTCTTGAGGAATGTTGTTCTCTCCACCTCTTTGTCAGTCCTTTATCTGGAAAGACTATCAGTTGTTTGAGAACAGGTTGTACCAGTTTAGCAGGAGAAACTGAACAAACTATTTAAAAATTCTTCTATTAAATTTGTGTGTCCAAAGATGCTTTAAATTGACTAATTTTGTGAGAAATTTCCCTTGACTTTTCAACATAATAATTGTTGTAATTATATATATTCATTGTGTTTGTATGTGAGACTGTACATGTGTGTGAATTTGAATGCAAAGGGATCATGTGTAGAATTTAGAAGACAACTTGTGGGAGTTTATTCTTTCCTTCCACCATGCTTTTCCTGGGTATTGAATTCAGATGTGGCCATAAGCACCTTTGCTCACTGAGCCATCTTGCTGGACCTACAAATTTCTTCAATGGTAATTGTCTGAGAAAAGTAACTTCAATTATATTATGTAGAAATGTCAATGTATATGCTGTAAAACAAGAACTTTCTAGTATTTGTCTAAATACAGACTTCACAGCTCTCCAAGCAACTGAGACCTGAATACTGCCTTTTCCTGCTTAAATACTATTGTCTCTGAGAAGATTCCACATACAAACACATTCTTATTCTTATGCTTAGCTGATTCTGGTTGTGTTTTCAAGAAATGATCATTAAATTGGCAGCCATGTGGCAGCACAGATACATTTAAATTCAACCACATAGAAATGCAATTTTGCATTTTTTTCAAATCAGAAGTGCAATTTTCAACTGCATAAAAATGTTAAATATTACTTCAAATTATAGCTTTATTTTATTATCACACTGCCTGAATGCAGTTCCACACATAAAAGAAAGACTGCAATTATTATAATTGCTTGTCATTGTCAGATGCTTTATAATCATTAGTTGCTATGTGAATTACAAACTTGTTGACGGACAGAATACTCACCATTAATACCGTGGTCAATGGTAAGTTTCTCAGAGCAAATGACGTTTTAAGAAAAGAAATTTATGAATTCTTTTAGAAACTTGCTTTTTATTGGCCTCTTAAATGTCTTATAAATTATATTATTAGAGGGTAATGATAGCATTAGGTTAAATAGGCTGTCTAGCTCTGTACATCTGAAACAGTAATCTGAGTAGTGTGCTTAATGACAGCTTGTAAAATGGTCTCTGCAGAGAATATTTTCTATGATTATGCTGTTTTTCTTCAGTTCAACCACTCAGAAAAGAAGAAAATCAGTCTGGTGTGACATGAGCAGAATTTTTAATCACCCTTCACAAAGAGACCTTCTGATACCATGAGTATTCTCTGATATGCACAAAGCAAATGCAAATTGCCATAGAAATGCTTACGAGGAAAACTGTGTTATTGTAACATTAAGGTTCTGGATGGAAACTGTTATACTATGTCCATGCTAGGAGCAAGGACCCACTGCTAAGGATGTGAACGTACTCATCTCTAGCTTGTATAAAGAAGAGGGAAGTAGGAAACAAAATACAACAGACTAAAGGGAAGCACTGAAATCAGAAGTCAGATGTTTGACTGGAACTCTGGGCCGCTGCCTTCCTCACAGTTTAGTGATTTGTTGGCAGCACTGACTCAAACACATCTCTTACTAACCATTTCAATGTTTCTTAAACAGTGAAAAAATATAATTTACATCTATGCATCATAGTTAATTAAATTTTGCATTTCTTAAAAGAAAAGAGGCCCACATTGCTTCCCACAGTACCTTGCAATGACCCCTAAGCATTTAGTAAATATATATGAACCATGTAAATCCTCTGAATTGGACTTGAATTGCTACTGTTTCTTACTAAGCCATAATGTCTGTCATATATACACTGATTTTTCACTCTTCCATCACAGACATCAATAACACATTCTTATCTTTAGATAACATATTTAAATGGATTATATATTATCAGCAAAGAAAAAGTGTTCTCCAGATCATCTAGAATAAAGATTTATAAAATCATCTAAATTCCTCCCATAACTGACCACAAGTGGACAAAAGGGCTAATGAAGTAAGATTTTATCCATTTCCTCATTTGAATCATTTTAATTTTGTTTTTTTGTTTGTTTGTTTGTTTTTTACTCTTTCCTCTCCCTCCTCTACTCCCAGTCCATTTCACCAATCCACTCCGCATTCTCTGTTTCTCTTCAGAAAATGTCTGCCCTTCACCCCAGAGTATCAGCCAGTCATGGCATATTAAATTTCAGTGAGACTAGGCACCTTCTCTCCTACTAAAGCTGCATGAAGCAATCCAGTAGGAGAAAAGAGAACCCGAAGCAGGCAACAGGTTCAGAGATATCCCCTGATGCCACTGCTAGGAGTCACACAAGAGCACCGAGCTACACGACTGGACCTGCATGTGCACAGGATCTAGCTCAGTCCCATGCAGTCTCCATTGCTGCCAGTTGTTTCTGTGAGCACCTATGAGCCCAGGTTTGTTAATTCTCTGGGTTTTGTTGTGGTGTCCTTGACCCCACTGACTCCTAAGATCCCTCCCTGCCCTCTTTCACAGGATTCTCCGAGGTCTGCCTAAGATTTGGCTGTGGGCATTTGCATCCCTGTACATCAGTTGCTGGGTGAGGCTGCTCTGACAACAGTTGGGCTAGGCACAAATCTATGAGTATATCAGAATATTATTAGGAATAATTTCATTGACTTATTTTCTTTTTTCTTTTCTTTGCCAATCACTCTTGATTCTATGCTAAGTCTCTAGTCTAACTTGTCTCTGGGTCCAGTCCCTTGAGGTGAGCTTCTTCTCATAGTGCGGGTGTCTTAAGGTGAGACAAATATTGACTGCTCACTCCCAAAATATCTATACCACCTTTACCCCAGCATATATTTTAGGCAGTATAAATTGTAAGTGGAAGATTTTATAGTTGTTTAGTGTCCCAAACCCTGACCAGAAATTTTGCCTGGTTACAGGAGATGGCTGGTTCAGGTTTAATATCCCTTATAGCTCAGAGGTAGGGTCACTTTCAGAGACTGCTTTAAGTTTCCATTTCATTAAGTTTCTGCCTTACAGGTGCCCCTAGATTTTTTTTTGTCTCTCCCTCCATCCTCCCTGTACTTGATCCTGCCTGTTTTCATCCACACCACTCTATCCTTATACCTCCACCCAATGGCAATGCTTATTGTATCTCCCATTCACTGTGAGATTCATGCATTCCTCCTCTTGAGCAGTCCTTGTTTCTTAGCTTTGCTGAGTCTGTGAAATATAGTATGGTTATCATTTGTTTTATGGCTAATCACCACTTACAAGTGAAAGCATACTCAGTTCTTCTGGTTCTGAATTACTTCATTCAGGATGATCATTTCCAGTTCTATCCATTATTCAGGAAATTTCATGATGTCATCATTTTTAGCAGTTGAGTAATACTACATTGTGTAAATGCACTACATTTGCTTTCTCCATTCTTGAGTTGAGGGGCATCTTGGTTGTTTTCAGGTTCTGCCTATTACAATTAAGTTTTTTATGAACATAGTTTAGCAAGTGTCCTTGATATATAGTTTAGTATCCTTTGGATATAAGCTCAAGAGCAGTATAGCTGGGTCTTGAGGTAGATTGAGTCATTGCTTTCCAAAGTGACTGTACAAGTTTGCACTCCAACCAGCAATGAAGGAATATTCTTCTTGTTCCACATATTGTCTAGCGTAAGTTGTAGTTTGTGTTTTTTCATTTTAGTCATTCTGAGAGATGTAAAACGGAATCTCAGTTATTTTGATTTGCAATCTCCTGATGACTAAAGATGTTGAATATTCCTTTAAAAGTTTCTAAGCCATTTGATATTCCTCTGTTGAGAATTCTCTGTTTATGCACCCCATTTTTAATTTGATGGTTTGGTGTTGTCCTATTATTGATCTTACTGTCTGTGCTACTGGTATTCTATTCAGGAAGTTATCTCCTGCACCAATACATTCAAGGCTATTCCCTAATTTCTCTTTCATCAAGTTCAGTGTATCTGGTTTTATATTCAGATCTTTGATCCACTTGGACTTGAATTCAGTGCAGGATGGTAGATATGCATCTATTTGCATTCTTCTCCGTGCCAATATCCAGTTAGACCAGCATCATCTGTTGAAGATGCTTTTTCTTTTCCATTCTTTCATTTTGGGTTCTTTGTTAAAAATCAGGTGATCATAAATGTGTGGATTTACTTTTGTATCCTCAATTCTTTGATTCTTTTGACTAACCTGTCTCTTTTTTAACGTCATTCAGCTTAATATATTGTTCTGCAGTACCGCTTGAAATCAAAGATGGTGATACCTCCTGAAGTTAATATTTAGATAGGACTGTTATAGCTATCCATTCATTTTATTTTGTCTGTTTTGTTATGTTTTATTTTGTTTTGAAGTTAAGCATTTTTCTTTCATGGTCTGTAAAGAATTGTGTTGGAATTTTGATGGGGATTTCATTGAACCTGCAGATTGTCTTTGGAATGATGGGCATTTTTACTAATTTGATCTTACTGATCCTTGAGCATGGGAGATCCTTCCATCTTCTGATCTATTCTCCAATTTCTTCCTTCAAAGGCTTGAAGTTCTTCTCAGTTTCTTCTTGTACTTCTTTATACAGTCCATTACCTTGATAGATTTTCAAATGTTGAACCAGCATCTCTGAAATGAAGTCTACTTCATTTTCTTTGATGATCTTTTTGAAATGTTCCTGGTTTTAGATTGTGAGAATTTTAATGACTATTTTGCACCTATATCAATGGGGGAAATTGGTCTACAATATTCTTTCATTGTCAAATATTTTGGGTATCAGGGTGATAGTGGTCTCACAAAATGAATTTGGCAAATTTCCTTTTATTTCTATTTTGTGTAATAATTGAGGAGTATTAGTATTATCTCTTATTTAAATGACTGGTAGAAATCTGACTTAATATCATCTGGGTGTGTACTCTTCTTGGTTGGGAGACATTTAATGACTGCTTCTATTAAATCAGTGTTTGCAATTTGGTTTAAATTGTTTATCTGAACTTGATTTAATTGATAAGTGTCGGTTGTTTTGATTTTGTTAATTTGGATAGTCTCTCCATCTTTTCTAAATTTGGATAAGGTTTTATCTCTCATTGATTTTCTCAAGAAACCAATTCTTTGTTTCATTGATTCTTTGTATTATTTTCTTTGCTTCTGTTTTATGGATTCCAGTCCTTACTAAGATTGATTATTACCTACCATCTACTCTTCCTATGTATGTTTGCTTCTTTTTGATCTAGAGCTTCAAGTATGTTGCTAAATCACTAGTATGAAATCTCTCCCATTTCTTTATGAAGCACTGAGTGCTATGAAATTTTAACTCTCCTTTCATTGTGTCACATACGTTTGAGGATGTTGTATATTCATTTTTATTGAATTCTAAAGGTCTTTATTTTCTATCTTTAGTTCTTCCTTGATCCAGTGGAAATTCATTTGACAGTTGTTCAATTTCAATGAATTTATACACTTTCTGTAGTTTGTGTTCTGATTGAACTCTTGCTTTACTTCCTGGTGATCTGATAAAATACAGGTTGTTATTTCAATTTTTCTTTGATCTGTTGAGACTTTTGTTGTGATAGATTATATGGTCAATTTGGAGAGAATTCCAAGATGTGCAGTCAGACTGATGATTATCTTAAATATCACCTTAGAACCTTTGTCCAACAACAGATGGACATACAAACCCCCATGTAAATTCTATATCCCACGGAGTATTTCACACATGCTCCTGTATTTAATCTTTACTGGGCTAAATAAAAGCAACACCCAACATATTAAAATCTTTACTTTCCAATGCCTATTAAATTGATTGACAAGAGGAAGATGACCAAGGTGTGTTTGAGCAAAGGAGTGGTTGTTTTGTGTGCAGAACCTGCCATGACACAGCATAAGTTCAATGAGTAGGTTTTGTTTTCTACTTTCTTTCCATAGATTCCCAGTGAAAAGAACAGATAGAGATGCAAACTCAGGCTAGTATCACAAGACTGCAGTAAATGTCTGTAAGGAAAACTATGGGAAGATATGTGTTTATTTGTATATGCTTGGATGACATCAACAGATTTTGTAAAAATCATGGCTTCAAAAAGTTGCAGTAACTTTAATGGAATTAATAGAAGCAGCTAACTATTAAAGATTAAAGGCTGTCAAAAGAGAAAGAATCTCAATAAATTCACAGTTCCTAACAATTAGAAAAATGAAACTAAAACAATTTTGAGGTTTTATTTTACCGCAGTCAGAATAGCAAGATCAACAAAGTAGATGGCAAAAGGTAGGGAATATTTAAGCTTATTTAAAAAAATATATAATTCTGTGTCTGCTGAAGGGGCAGCAATGACAAGCATATTTGCAACATGCAACACCAGTGTCATTTACCCTTGATTCACCTCGATTTTGCAGTACAGACAAGTTTAAGTTTTTTTGTAAGTAATAATTCCTGAATCATTTCCAATGTTGGGACATGAATTAAGCATGAGATGCCCTGCAGACGAATAAAGTTTTAAAAAAATCAATACCTCTCTACTTATCATGTTCCAACTTGAAAATTCAAAGTCACAAGAGGAAAAGGGAAAGTAAATATTTAAGAGGTTAAAAGTGTGAACCATAAAAATAATTTTAGTTATTACTAATATTTTATTCTTTGATCTCTTAATGTCAACCCTCTCTTCAATAAAAATAATGAAACTGAGAAAATAATAAATGGAAACATAAGAGGAACAATTTGGATGTTTTACATAGATTAGCACTCTACTGTGAGGATGGCAAAGTGGTCATATTTTTGCCAATGATAATACTGAGAACAGTTTCTAAAAAAGCTAAGGTCATGTGGTTTAGAAAAGTTGAGGGAAGGAAGAATACTTTGTAGATGAACCCTGGTTACAAATCGTGTTTTGACAGATGTGTTTTCCCCTTCACTATAGCTTTTATATAAAACTGTTTCAGCAAATGAGTATATAGACCAATTATAGTGTTCACTAATAGTGGAATTTTATGGAGACATAAAATTCATGAAACATTGATATCTACTAAGATGGATGGGCTTCCAAACAAGTAAGTGAAAGAAACCAGACATAAGTCGTCCCAGGTTACATATCTTTGATTTCAATTAGAGCATAGGTCATGTCTCAGAGAAAGGTACAAAGGGAGAGAGTGCTACCAGAATGTGAATTCCACCTTGAGTTGTGAAACATAATATTGTAATTTCACACTTTATAATGTTTTTATTTATTACTACTGTTGTGTGTGTATGTGTGTATGCATGTGTGTGCATGTATCATTTACACAAGTAGATGTCCTCCATGGATGAAGATATGAGCTTGTGAATGCCAAATAAAGACAATATATTGTCTGTTTTTATGGTGATGCATAGTTGAGTAAAACTATAAAAAAATGTATGACTGCTAACACTTATTTGGGAAAAGCAGTTACCACAGTAAGAAGAGTTACCAGGGCCTGACATGTCCATAGAAGGATACCATAATTATTTTTAGTGATTGCATCTAAAAATTATGTAGCAAAAAATTAAGATTCTTAACACCAGTACAATAGGTATGAGAGATCCTAATGTAGTTGCAAAATTTTATGTATGATTAAAACATTTATGATACTGGTTTAATATGTTGAATAATTTTGAAATAATAAGCAATATTTAAAATATTTATAATAACAATATCATGTAATCTTGCAACAATTTTGGAATCTAAATGCAAAAGACATAAAAGATCTCAGCCAGCAAAGAAGTGATAACACACTCTGAGAGTTAAAATACATTTTTTTTCTAATAAACCTATTTCTTCTCCTTCAAAAGAGTACTCATGTTGAACAGAATATTTGTCTGCTTCCTCACCATCTAAGAATGCCTATTTCTCCATGCCTCCCACTACAATAATCTGTCTCGTGGTCCCAGTTGTTGAACACATGTGCTGTCTCCTAGAATTTTTAAGTTCCCAAGTGAGAGCTACTTCCTAGATACACATCTTCTACAGCTCCTGGTTATCTATGCCTACATATTTTATTTTAGGGTTTCAAGATAAAGAACAACTTGAAAATTATTTAAGATTTAGGATGCATTCAATTTGGACTTCAGATTGGGACTGCAATACTTTAAAAATAATATATGTTGTAAGATTTTCATATAAAATGGAAAGTCTTCCCATGCAACTTGAACCATTGGTAAGATTGAAGGAAAGAAATGTGTGTGCATGTGTGTTTGTGTGTATGCATGCATGTATGTATGTATCCTCCCTGCCTATTTAGTACAATGTATCCTCCCTTTTCTTTGTTGACAACTCAATGTGATGATTTTGTGTTTTTTATTCTTGGAGATCAGAGTCATTTAGAGTCATGGAAGAAAATCATGCTGATGGGCTGTTCATGAACTCACATTTATTGTTTTCCCATGTATATTAGTTAATAAGAATGGGTTTCATTATGACATTATCACATATGTACATTATGTAAAATTCCTATTTTCCCATTACCTTCCTTTGTTTCTCCTTCCACTGTTATTGATCCCCTCTTCTTCCTTTTTCTATTAACATGGATCAGTTATAAGTCTCTGCAGTTATGACTATGCACCATTATGTGAACTTCTCTGAGAAAAGCTGACATCAGCACCAGTGAGCAGGTATAAACTTGGTTACTTACAATGCAATTTGATGGGTGCTCCATGTCTCTTTATTTTTCTCTTCTCTTTTATATCTCTCCTAAAAAATACCTAAAGCAGTTATCAAGGAAAAGTTAAAGACAAAGGGAGAAGACACAGTTTAGAGGAAAAGAAAATGTATAGGAAAATGTGCTTTGGGTAAAAGTAGGTGAGTCTTTGACATTTGAAATTTTATTTTTAATATACCTCACAAACGATACCTCACAACATAACACAAACACACATGTCATTTTCAATCCTGAACATCTTTGTACAAGGGCACCCACATATGGAAAAAATCAAACAACAACAACAACAAAAAATTACTAAAGCTTAAATTGCATTATCAAACCCCACACATAAATAGTAGGAGACTTCAACACCCCACTTTCCCCAATTGACAAGTCAATCGGACAGCAACTTAACAAAAAAATAAGAGAACTAACAGATGCCATGACTCAAATGGACTTAACACACATCTATAGAACATTTCACCCAAATATAAAAGAATATACCTTCGTCTCAGAACCTCATGGAACTGTCTCTAAAACTGATGGAAAACTTGGTAATGAAGCATACCTTAGCAGATACAAAGATAAAAACTGGAATAACCCTCTTATTGGATCACCATGGTTTAAAGTTAGAATTCAACAACATCACTAATTGCAAAAAGCCTACAAACTCATGGAAATTGAACAGTGTTCAATTGAACCATCTCTGGGTCAAGGAAGAAATAAAGACAGAAATTAAAGACTTCCTTGAATTCTTTATTCCTTGAATTCATGATGGGCTTACTTGTTGGGGTTTATGTCCTGCCCGGTCCCCCCCAGCAATTTAGTCCCAGAGAAAATCACACAGAGAATCTATATTAGTTTATAAACTGATTGGCCCATTAGCTCAGGCTTCATATTAGCTCTTATAACATATATTAACCCATTATTCTTATCTATGTTAGCCACATGGCTCAGTACCTTTTTCAGCAGGGCAGGTCCCATCCTGCTTCTTCAGTGGTCTGGGCATGAGTACGGAAAGAGCTTCCTTCTTCCCAGAATACTCCTGTTCTTCTGGCCCCACCTTTACTTCCTGTCTGGTTTTCCCACCTATACTTCCTGCCTGGCCAATCAGTGTTTATTTAAAACATGATTGACAGAATACAGACAATTCTCCCACACCATCAATGAAAATAAAGGTACAATGTAACCAAACCTATGGAACACTAGGAAAAGCAGTGCTAAGAGTAAAGAAAGTTCATAGCACTAATGGCCTATACAGAAAAAAAAAAAGTGGAGAAAGTTCACGCTGGTGACTTAGCAGCACACCTGAAAGCTCTAGAAGAAAAAGAAGCAGACTCACCCTGGAGGAGTAAATGACATGAAATAATCAAATTGAGCACTGAAATCAATAAAATAGAAACAAAGAAAGCAATTCAAAGAAACAATGAAACAACTAGTTCTTGGAGAAAATCAACAAGATAGACAAACCCTTATCCCAACCAGTCAAAAGGCAGAAAGAGAACATCCAGATTAACAAAACCAGAAATGAAAATGGTGACATAAGAACAGACAAGGAGGAAATCCAAAGAATCATTAGGTCATACTACAAAAACCTGAGATAATTTCTTAACCATTTTTTTTCTCTTTTTGATGATTCTCCATTCAGGTTCATGGCCCATTTTCTGATGGGTCTTTTTGTGAATTCCCCTCTGTGTTTTCTTGTGTGTTTACTTCCTTTAGTTTTTTTTTCTTTTTTTCTTTTTTTTTATAGATCTTGGTTGTTAACTCTACATCAGATGCATGACTGGATAAAATTTTCTCCCATGATATGGGATTCCTATTCATGCAGTTGCTTGCTTCTTTGCTGTGCACAAACCACTTGGAAGTTCTTTGCTATAATTATTAAGCCACAGAGCTTAATATCTATATGCTTGTGTTTTTTGCCACTATCATACTGTTTTTTTATTACTATGTCTCTGTAATAGATCTTGAAATTTATATGTGTGTGTGTGCCATGTGTACATATATTCTTAAATACATAATTACAGTCTGCTCAGTCTGTATAGTGTTACTTGTATGTGTTTTCAAGGCTTGCAGTTTTATATTGAATAACCACTTGGTATTATCTTCTCTGAGGAAGACCATTTCCCTTACTCTCAGCATTATTTACTTGTCTTTAGTTCTTCATGTAGAGTTGAGGCCTCATAGGCTTCCTTTGTGACCATGCATGTTAGCCCATCTATTGTCCTGCTTTTCTGTTACCTTCTACTATGACTGAATATATATATATTTGTTAAATGTCTAGGTTGGCATCTGTTGTCTTTGATAACTCAGAGAAATTACTTCAAGCCCTATTTGCTTTTAATACCTTATATGGAAGGTCGGAAGTTTTCTTATGGAACTGTATTTATATATAACTCAATCTTTCTCTTTTAGTACTTTCAATATCTTTTTCTCTACATTTGGTGCTTTGATTATTATGTGATGTGAGGATTTCTTATTTGCTCCCATTTGGTGTTCCGTATGCCTCTGGACTTTGAAAGACATTTCTTTCTTTATATTAGGGGGATTTTCTTTTATAAATTTGATGAAAATATTGTCTGTGCATTTGACCTGGAATTGCTACCCTTTCCCTATACCTATTATTCATTGACTTGGTCTTTTTATAGAGTCACAGAATACCTGTGTGTTCTGTTTCTGAGGATTCTTTTGTATGGTTGTTTGTTTGGTTATCATTTGATTTGATGGTGTTGCTTTTTCTATGTCTTATTTTTATTTATATTATCTTCACAATTGTACCAAAATTCAGAGACTTTCTCTGAATTTTTCAATTGACTATTTGAAAAGTTTTTTCTTGATTTAATGAAGAAGTTCACATCTAATAATTTAAAAAGTATAAATACAAATAAGTAATTGATTAAAATAAGGTAATATGTAATAAAACCATCAAAACTCTGCTCATAATGTAAGTAGAACTAGAAGTTTGAAATTAAATTATTAAATGTAATATATGACCTATAAGTGCTAATAAAAACATAACTTATTTTATAGTGTTCCTCCCCATATATAAATATAAATAAAGTGTGATAAAGTATATTAATCTAAGTAGTGATCAATTAAGAAGACAGAGTAGTCATCAATGTTTTGCTTTGATTTTTTTTTCCTGCAGCACTTTATTTTTCTTTACACAATGACATGTTGCTAGAGGCCTAATGTTCTCAATGAATAGTAGAAAACTAAAAATTTGTCATTTCTTAAATTGAGTACAAAAAAACCTTACATAAATTAAAAGAATGAATACATCTATAGGTGCCAATGCAAACGTTCCCAACTCAAAGCAAGTAACAGCCCAAGGCAGTCAGGAGGGAAAACACCAGAATGGAAACTGGGTCCTAAGGCTTTCCCACCCTGTTAGACTGGCAAGACGGAAGTGGTAACTGGTTCAGAACCATTACCAGCCTTGAGAAATCCTGGACGTTAGCAGTCAATTAATACCCTGTGCAGATGACTGCAGAGTGCTCACACAGATCCACCAGGCTGGGGGATTTCTCTTCTACAGCTTACTCTCTCCCCAGCCACCAAGTGACCAAGCCACATGACTAAGGACTAAATCAAGATATGCACAGAATATTAAACATATACCAAGGGAACAGATAACTTGAATACAAGGTCAAAAATCAGTAACAATTTGTACAATCCAGTATTGATACTGGATACACGCTTCAAGGACAATTTTTTTTCAAAGGCTTATTCCAGTTTGATGAGGCTAGCGTGAGGTATTTACATTTGTCAGGGCAAACTAATACTTCAGAAAAGCTCATGCAGCAGATGCCTGGCACCTGCACAGTCCATCTAGAAGCATTTGCTGTGAAATGGAGGGGCCCAATTCATACTCCTGATTGCTGATCCATATCTGCTGGAAGGTGGACAGTGAAGTCAGAATGTAGTCACCAATCCAAACTGAGTGCTTGTACTCAGGGGGAACAATGATCTGAATCTTCATTGTGCTGGTTGCTAGGGCTGTGATCTCCTTCTGCATCCTGTCAACAATGCCTGGATACATGGTGGTACCACCTGACAACACTGTGTTGGCATACAGGTCTTTGCAGAGGTCCTTATCACACTTCATGATGGAGTTGAAGGTGATCTCAGGGATGCCACAGGACTCCATGCCCAGGAAGGAAGGCTGGAAGAGAGTGTCTGGACACCAGAATCGCTCATTGCTGATGGTGATCACCTGCCCATCATGCAACTCATAGCTCTTCTGCAAGGAAGAGGATGATGCAGCAGTGGCCATTTCTTGCTCAAAATCCAGGGCAACATAGCACAGCTTCTCCTTAATGTTATGCACAATTTCCCACTCAGCCGTGGTAGTGAAGCTGTAGCCTGGCTAAGTCAGGATCTTCTTGAGGTAGTCTGTCAGGTTACCACCAGACAGGTCCAGATGCAAGATGGCGTGGACAAGGGCTTAACCCTCATAGATGGGCACTGTATGTGTGACCTCATCACCAGAGTACATGACAATGCCAGTGGTGCGCCCAGATGCATACTGGGACAGCACAGTCTGAATGGCCAAGTATATGGCTGGGGTATTGAAGGTTTCAAACATTATCTGTGTCACCTTCTGTCTGTTAGTTTTGGGGTTTAGGGGGGCCTCAGTCAGAAGCACCAGGTGTTTCTCAGGGGCAACACACAGTCCATTGTAGAAGGTGTGATCTTCTCCATGTCATCCCAGTTGGTGACAATGCCTTGCTTGAAGGGATACTTCAGGGTCAGAGTACATCTCTTGCTCTGGGCCTTGTCACCCATGTAGGAGTCTTTCTGGCCCATGCCCACCATGATGCCCTGGTGGCATCCGATGATTGATGGGAACAAGGCCCTAAGGGCATCATCGCCATCAAAGCCAGCTTTGCACATGCCGGAGCCACTGTCAATGACAAGTCTGTGATTTCTGTTTCCATTGCTATCAGCAAAGGCCGGGGAGAAGGAGCAGTGAAAAGACACAAAGCATAAACGGGGAACAGAGTAGGAGCTCATCAATGTTTATGTACCAAATAATATTGTTCCCAATATCTGAGGGATAATCTAATAGAAGGTGTCCCATCAAAGTCAGCCCAAACTAAACCAAATATACAAAGACAATGAATAAAAAAATATTTGGACTATAATTGCACAGATTGCTCTATAAGATTTTCCTTCCTTTTGATGTTTTGTTAGTATATGTTCATTATATAAAATATTGATTTTTCATTGTAACATTTCTACATATGTAAATAAAGTACATGGAAAATATACTGTCCATATTTCTTTCTTTAGAGAGATTATCCTTTTCCTTTGCTTAGAATATAAAATGTGTACAAGTGAACCATCCAACAAAGAAATAAATAAAAAACAAAGACATTTCAGTAGCTCATGTCTATAAACATTTAAAGTGCTTTCAAAAACTAATTAGTAAATGGTAAAAGCATAAATATATCAAAAATCATACATTATATAATTCACTTAATTATAGTTAATGTCTTCATTAGGGTTTCTATTGCTATGAAGAGGCACCATGACAGTGGAAATTCTTATAAAGGAAAACATTTAATTAAGCCTGGCTTACAGTTTCAGAGGTTTTAGTTCATCATCATCATGGAGGACATGCCAGCATGCAGGCAGACTTGGTGCTGGGAAAGGGTCTAAAATTTCTACATCTTGATCTTCAGGCAACTAGAGGAAAGATTGTCTCACACTGAGTATAGCTTAAGCATATAAAATTTCAAAGTCAGTCACCACCATGACATGCTTGATCCAACAAGGCTGCAACCGCCTGATAATGCCACTACACATGGGCCAAGCTTCCAAACACCAAAGTCTATGGGCACCATACCTTTTTTAAAAAAATCACAGTTTCTGGGTGGTGGTGACACATGCTTTTAATCCCAGCACTCAGGAGGCAAAGGCTGGAGGATCTTTGTGAGTTCAAGGCCAGCCTGGTCTAAAAGAGCTAGTTCAAGGACAGGCTCTAAATAAACTACAGAGAAACCCTGTCTTGAAAAACCAAAAAAAAAAAAAAATCATGATTTAATGGAAGCAAGTAAGAGAAAAATTAATACTTGAGAGAAGAAATGAGATAACATTAGAATATAACAAAACTATAGAAAGTATTAGAAAAGAGATAAATACATTGAATGGATTAATTTTATAAGATAATAACTAAATAAAATACATTTAAAGTTACTACAAGAAAAGAGAAGGAAAAAAACTGCTAATCTTGGGAAGTTATATTTTAGAAATATACTTATTTCAAAATAAATATTTGAAGATAAGTTAGTCACCTCTTTATAAAAATATTTTCCAGTTTTATGGAAGTAAACATATGAATTGCCTCTCTACCCTTTAAATTTCAGTTGTTCCTCTAATCCTCCACATACTTGTATCAGTTACAAAAATTATATTACTTTTTCTTGTTTATGGATTATTTAGCTTTTCATTAGAGGTTCCTTTTTTAACTTATTAGATTTTTAAAAAATATACCAATCTAAGTTCCCACTGCCTCACCTCCTCCCAATCCCTCCACACACCCTCCCACCCCACCCCCATCCAATCCTCAGTGAGGGTAGGCACACTGCTTTATGGAAGGTCCAATGCCCTCCCTACTATGTCTAGGCTGAGCAAGGTATCCATCCAAAGAGAACAGGATCACAAAAAGCCAGGACATGCAGTAGAGATAAATCCTGGGGCCACTGCCAGTGGTCCCCCAGTCTGACCCTGCAATTCAACTGTCAGCCACATTCAGAGGGACTAGTTTGGTCATATGATTGTTCCTTCACAGTCTGGCTAGAGTTGGTGAGCTCCCATCAGCTCAGCTAAAGTGTTTCATTAGGTGAACCCATCATGGTCTTGACCTATTTGCTCATATTCTCATTCCTTACACTATTCAACTGGATTTTGGGAGCTCAGTCCAGTGCTCCAATATGGGTCTCTGCATCTATTTCCATCAGTTGTTGGAACTTTGGAAATCAGTGTGGCAGTTTCTCAGGAAATTGGGAATCAACCTACCTTAGGATCCAGCAATACCACTCTTGAGAATATACCCAAGAGATGCCCAATCATACTACAAAAGCATTTGTTCAACTATGTTCATAGCAGCATTATTTGTAATAGCCAGCATCTGTAAATAACCTAGGTGCCCCTCAATGGAAGAATGGATAAAGAAAGTGTAGAATATATACACATTAGAATACTACTCAGCGGTAAAAAACAATGACATCTTGAATTTTGCATGCAAATGGATGGAAATAGAAAACACTATCCTTAGTGAGATAACCCAGACCCAAAAAGATGAATATGGTATGTACTCACTCATTAGTGGACCATAACCATAAACAAAGGACATTAAGCCTATCGTTCACAAGCCTAGAGAAGCCAAATAGCAATGTGAACCCAAAGAAAAACATATATAGATCCTTCTGGAAATTGGAAGCAAACAAGATAGCCGGGCAAAAGTTGAGAGCACTGGGGAGGGGGTAAAGGAACGGGTAAGGTAGGGGGAAGGGGAGGGGGAAGGAGATGGGAGAAGGGAAGGACTGGAGAGAGCTTGGGGGAGTGGGATGTGGAGATGGAGGAAGGGCGGATATTGGAGCATGAAAGAAGATATCTACATTAAGGGAGCCATTTTAGGGTTGGCACTAGACTTGGCTCTAGAGGGGATCCCAGGTGTCCACGGGGATGTCCCCAGCTAGGTCCTTGGGCAGCAGAGGAGAGTGTGCCTGAACTGGCCTTGTCCAATAGTCACACTGATGAATATCTTGAATATCATCATAGAAATTTCTTCCGACGGATGCTTTCAGTCTTTATTCAGGCAATTATTCTTATGCTCTTAGAATTCCTTGAACATGTCTACAATTGCTACTTTCTAATCATTACCATGTGCAACAGCTAAACTTTGTTGTTGTTTTTTTTTTAATTTTATTTGTAAGGGTATTTGGTTTTGTGGTATGGGTATTTGAAACTTTATTCACTGTTCCTTTATCTTGTCAAAGTGTAGGCCAAAGTTCTTCGTGTTCAGTCTTACCAGTCACTGTGTAGGTTGAGTGTAAAGACTGGCCTCAACTCACGAGGGATAGATATAATTTGTGAGTTCCAAAAGGAAGTTTTCTGTAGACCTAAGAGATTATTGATACTGACCTTCAGAAGGGTGAAGAGAGCTCAGATGTTTCTAAAAGCAGTGCTTTGCAGGAAGGGGTTGATGTCACAATATGAGTGGGTGGTGCTCTATGGAGGCATGTCATAGGATGCCATATTGTCCTGGGGGGGGGCAAATCAGTGAGTTGGAGGCCAGGTTGAGTGTCTTTCTTTGTGGTCAAGGTTTGAAGGCACTCTTTGGTACAGTGTTATTTTGTAGGTGAGGCAGTAGACTGATTCTCTGGTTCCCTATCTAGGTTTCCAGATTGTAGAATTCTAAGCACTCATAATGTTGGAACAGTGGGTGGGATGGCTGATAGGAAAGTGTGTGTACTGACTCTGGAAAGTCTACCTGGGATTCCAGGTTGTGAGATGCTACACTGTCCATGAGTGATGCAGTAGGTGGTGTGGCTGGCTAGTGGGCATGTGAATTTGAACTGCAAGTTCCAAACCTATAGTCCTATGTATCAGGACTTTAGGTGGTCCTGACATGGTCCTGGAAGGCAGAATGGTTTTATGGATTCCTACATTGGTTTTCAAGTTACAGTAATAAAGTAGTGATTGGTGGCATCTGTGATCATAAACTGCACAGTAGCAAAGACAGTTGAAGAATTCTGGATCTTGGGGGTCTCTAAAGAGAGTTTCAAGTCACAGGGCGCCACGTGGTCCTAGAGATACATAGTGATTGGAGTGGCTGGAAAGTGTTCCAAATTCTTGAGTTGCATTGTTAATCCATTTATTTGTGCTTTTGCTGATTCCTTAATATAGCCACTTAGAGCTGCACATGTTCCACTCATGACTGCTTTTAACGTGTTCCAGAGGTTTTGATTGTGTTTTCATTTCGATTTAAGGCTAAAACGTGATTTTTATTTTTCTTGATTTTTCTCTTTGATCCATTCATCATTTAGTAGTTTGTTATTTAATCTCTATTATTTCATGTAGTTTCTAGAGATTCATTTGCAGTTGAATTAAAATTTCATTTCATTTTGGCCAGATAAGATACACAGAATTATTTTTATATTTTTCTGCAGCTGTTTAGAGTTATTTGAGTTTCAATAAATGGTCTACTTTAGGGGAAACTCCATGGGCTTCTGAATACAATATATATTCCTTGATGCTTGAATAAAATGCTCTATAGATATATATCAGGAATACTTTATGTATGATATCATTTAATTTTAATATTTCTATCATTTTTGTTCAGATAGCATTTCTACTGAAGATTGTGGATTATTGATATCACCTACTATGACCTATTACTCAGTTAGGGAACACTGGAATTTAATCTCTATACCCTTAATATTATAAGGCTTTATTGTTTCCTTGATGGTAATTTATTTTCCTTCTATATTTCTTTCCACTAATTTTAGTTTGGTTTTTTTGCCAGATGTTAGAATTACAATTATATCCTGTTTCTTAATTACATTTATTTCAATTTTTTCCATCCTTTTATCCTGAAGTGGTTGTTTGAAGGTAAAGTGAGTTTCAAGAACAGAAGAAATTATATTTCTTTAATCCATTGAAATTACTGTGTCTTTTGACAAGAAATTTGAGATCAATTAATATTTAGTCACTATATAATAATATGTGTTTATTCCTGTCTTTTTGACAATTGCTGTTTCTATTATTATTTCTATTTTTTGCTTCAGGAATTATAGTCTTATTTGTTTTCTTTCCATGCCTCTTGAGTATGCCTTTTCCTCTTTTCAACTGAAAATATCACTTGTAGTATATTCAGTAGGGCTGCTTTGTTGAACATGAATTCTTTTCATGTATTTGCTTATATCATGGGAAATTTTCCTTCTCTTTCAACTATTTTAGATACTTTTGATAAGTAAAGTGATCTGTGGTTTTCTTAAACATGGAATACTTTGCTCCAAACTGTTTTGTCTTTTAAAGTTCCTGTAGAGAAATCATCTTTTATTCTGATGGCTTTTTTCCCTTTGTTTGTGAATTTTTTCTTACAACTTTCAATACTATTTATTTGTTCTGTATATTTAAAGCTTTAATTATGCTATGCCACGAGGAACTTTTCTTTTGCCCTCTCTTTTTGGGGTTCTATGTGCTTCTTGTAAATTTATGGGTATTTCTTCCTTAATTTGTCAAGTACAATTCTATAATCTCATTGAAGATCTAGTCTGTGCCTTAGACTGATGAGTATTTTGGTACTTCTGTGTTTATAATTCATAGACTGCATCTTTTTCATGATAACTCTGCATTATCCTGTTACTTTCATGGTTTTTTTAAAAAAATATTTTCATATTTTTTGGCTAAATGGCCCAATTCCTCTATATTTTCCTATTTTAATTATTTTTATTGAGCTCTACATTTTTCTCTGTTCCCCTCACTATCTCTCCCCTCCCCCTCAACCCTCTCCCAAGGTCCCCATGCTCCCAATTTACTCAGGAGATCTTCTATTTTTCTACTTCCCTTGTAGATTAGATCTATGTATGTCTCTCTTAGGGTCTTCATTATTGTCTAGGTTCCCTGGGATTGTACCTTTAGGCTCTGATAGTGTATAATATCCTTTATCCATTCTACTGGTAAATATTATTTCTGTTTTCTAATTGAATTATTCAGTTTTTCAATTCCATCTTCATTTCACATTCAGTTTCTTTAGTATTTATATTTATTTGCTTAAATAAGTTTTCAAATACACAGTTTTTTTCATAATTTCACTCAGGTTCAAATTTGTATCTTCCTGAACATCATTCACGAGTTCATTGAATTCATTGAACTATTTTTCATTCAACTCCTTGAATTAGTTAGTGAAGTTTATAATTGTTCCTTAAAATCTGTGTCCCAGAATTCATCTAATAATTCACATCGTAAAACATTGCTCTGGGTTAGTAAGTTTTATGGACATGACATATAGTCTTTGCCTTTTATATTATTTATGCTTTTGCTATGTGACACAGACATGTGAACCTCTTTTTTCAATTGTGTTTTGCAAAATTCTCATCTGCCTATGTTGAATGGAAATTCATCTTTGTTTCAATTGTTCATAGTTGTTTAATTTTGGGCAGTTTTGGTGAGTTGATAGGTCAATCCTTCATCTAATTAGTATTTACTTATTGAGATTACAATATAATTATAGTACTTCCTTTCTCTTCCTCTCTTCAAAGACTTCAATACGATACTCCTTGTTCTTCCTTGAATTTATAATTTTTTTCATTAACAATTTTTCAATATATATATTTAGGAATATATATATATATATTTTAGGAATATACATATTCCTAAATAAAACACACTCAGTCCATATGAATTTAAATGTTGTATGTTTTCAGGGCTAAAGTATTAGTGGGAGACAACCAATTGATCTGTTCTCCCCTGTGGAAGACCACCTCTCCTATTCCCAGCTTTCCTCAGTTGACTATAATATTCTTTTTTGTAGGGTTTAGACCCAACATTCTTGTCTCCTCTTAGTCTGGCATTTTAATTGGTGTAATACCTTTCAATTCATGTTTAAGCAACCACTAACAGACTTACTAAACCATAATAATATGTAACAACATTCAATAAATATTTGTCCTTATGCCCACAGATAATTGTAGTCTTTACCTGTTGACTGAGGTTTTCTGTCCTGCTCGGTTCCCACAGTTGTTAAGTCCCAAAGAAATCACACAGAGGTCTACTTTAGTCATAAACTCATTGGGCCATTAGCTCAGGCTTCTTATTAACTCTTATAACTTACATTAGCTCATTATTCTTATTTATGTTAACCACATGGCTCAGTACCTTTATCAGTGGCGTAGTTACATCTTGCTTTCTTCTGTGGCAAGCTCACAACTGCAGAAAGAGCTTCCTTTTTCCCAGAGGACTCCTGTTCTCATTGATCAACCTCTACTTCCTGTCTGGTTGTCCCACCTATACTTCGTGCCTGGCTACTGACCAATCAGCGTTTATTTAAAATATAATTGACAGAACACAATTGTCCCACACCACCTCCCCCTCTTTTTTAAATAACAAGAATTCTGAATCTAATATCCTTTGTTTAGCTTTTCTCCTGACCAAGCCATAACAACTTGTAACCAACATTCTAAACAAAGGAAAATATCCATAGTCCATTTTTGAGGAATGTGGCATAATTTTCCAGGCAACTTCCTGCTAGTTGGGCACACTGATAATCCTGTGGGGACCTAGAGAAAATTTAGAATTTTGATCAAGTTCTGACTGGAGTATCCCTTGAGTCTTGATCATCAAAGGCAGCATTCTTGAATCTGTTCTGGATGTAGAACTCAGACATCCAGGCCATCTGTTCCTACCAGAGATTTCTCATGTGGTCTTCCTTGATCAAATCTGATTTTTCTTAACTCAGAATGAATCCATAGCCTCTCATTTCCTATGGAAAGAAAAACAAAACCTCTTCTCCAAAGTAACATATCTTTTGACTTCAATTTTGAAGTCAAAGTATTTTCAAAATACCTATCTTGGATTAATTCAGCAGCACTTATAAACAAATATCTTTTAGCAGCTGCTTCTACTTCCTCAGCATTCAAACAATTCAAAGAGAACATAATAACATGTAATACCCAAACTTTCTGTGGATTTTTCATCTTTACATGGCTTTATTTTAACCTCTATTTCTTTTATTTTTACTTTTAATTTTTGGCTTTTTCAGACAAGTTTTCTGTGTATCTTTGTCCTGGAACTCACTCTGTAGACCAGGATGTCCTTGAACTCACAAAGATCTACCTATCTCTGCCTCCCAAGTGCTGGGATTAAAGGTGAGTGCCACCACACCTTGAATTCACAGAGATATGTCTGCTTCTCCCTCCCAAGCTTTGGAATTAAAGGCATGTGCCACCACATCCAACTACTCTCTTTTTTATTTTTTCTCCCAACCCTATACATACTTTTAAACACAGTAAACCATTTAGAGGTTTTTTATAATCTTTGAATCTATCTTTACTCTCTATCTCTCTCTTTTTTAACCGTGTGAGTCTTTAATGTGCTAAGTAATGTGGAGAGGATTAAAATTGTGGCTTTGACAGCTGGATCCAGCCCATTCCTTAGCTTTGTGAGATTCCAGCCTCACAGTGGAGGTACCAGCTGTAGCCATGTTTATTGCCACAACTTTACACGGCATTTCAAGGTTCCTGCTACCAACAGAATGCATGAGGTCAGCTTTTCCTCACACCACTTAAGTGTTTTGTGGTGGGACCTCTTTAAAGTGCTGCAAGCAGAGCCCACCTGAGAAAAAGCTGCTATCAATAAGCCATGCTTAACTCTATTCTTTTCTGTCTAGAATTACTTCCCAAGCTCTGTCAGGCTTTATGTGGATGCAGCCGTCCACGTGGGCACCAATTTTTGACTGAGGTTTTTCTGTCCTGCTCAGTTCCTACAGTCGTTTAGTCCCAAAGAAATCACACAGAGGTCTACACTAATCATAAACTGATTGGCCCATTAGCTCAGGCTTCTTATTAACTCTAATAACTTACATTAGCCCATTATTCTTATCTGTCTTAGCCACATGGCTCCGTCTCCTTTTCAGTGGCATAGTTACATCTTGCTTTTTTTTGTTGTGGGCTCACAACTGCAGAAAGAGCTTCCTTCTTCCCAGAATACTCCTGTTCTCATTGACCCACCTCTACTTCCTGTCTGGTTGTCCCACCTATATTTCTTGCCTAGCTACTGACCAATCAGTGTTTATTTAAAATATAATTGACAGAATACAATTGTCCCACACCATTTACCTATAATCAAGGAAGCTTCTCTTTTAAATAGACAGAGACCACTACAGAAAAACACTACCAATCAAAATGCAGATTTGTGACTCTGAATCATAATGAATATATCTACCAAGCTTTCCTGCAGCTAAGGCTCAGAGAACATTGTAAAACAAATGTAGAGAGATTGTAATATCTATAGGAACAAAGTGTTTGCTGTGAGATTACATCTCCTAGTAATGTCAGACATTATTCACATAAAGTCTCAGTATTTATCCTTAATTGGAGAGATATAGGTGCTTCTAATTCAGTGGCAATGAAGAAAGTATGTGTTGTGGGATAAGGCTTTTGTACACTATAAAGATTTGTCACTCATATTGGTTTAGTAAAATACTGATTGGCCAGTAGGTATCCTGGAAGTATGGAGGGATAACCAGACTAGGAGAGTTCTGGGAAGAGGAAAGGTAGAGATGAAGTAACAAGTCAGATGCAGACGAAATGAGATGAGAATGCCTTATTGAGAAAATGTACCAAGAAACATGACTAAACATATATAAGAATTATAGATTAATTTAAGTTGTAAGAGCTAGTTAGTAATAAGCTTGAGCAATAGGCCAAACATTTTATAATTAAAGTAAGCCTCTGTGTGTTTATTTGGTATTGAACAGCTGCAGGACTGGGCAGGACAGAAATTTCTGTCTACAGGTATGCAATTATGAATTTATTTTGGTCTTCTTGTGCTGGTATAAAAGCTGTGGTATCTGAGCTAAGCCTGAGAGAGTGTAGATGATGTAGCTGGGCCAGATCTTGGTCATTCAACATATTGGGTTGTTGGACAGGGTGCATGTCTTTTTAGACTTGCGAGTGGAAATTGGGACAAAAGGGCTTGGACTTTGGTTATTCACGAGTTTGTACTGGTAGACAAACTGCAATTCCTAAAATATTCCTAAGAACATGAGAACAGTATAGAAGCGAGAGTTTTGAGAAAACACTAGCAACTGAAACTAGGCCTGATATTGTGCAGAAGAAAAAGGCAGGTAAGGTGCTAGGCTTTTTCCTAGTATTAAAATAATTTTATTGAACATGATTAATCTAATCAGGTGTTTCATTAACATATTACTTTATTTTGTGACACTATTTTATGGAGCTATTCTTGGATTATGTGGTCATTGTTTTAAAACTTTTTGAATAATTCCATTTTGATTCCCATAATAACTATAGATTTTTATTTTCAACAGACATATACAAGATATCTTTTTTCTTCTATCTCCTTCTTAGACTGTTAATATTTCCTCCCTCTGAAAATGACTTTCTTATGAGTAAACAATATTTAATTGTTATCTCTGATACATTTTAAACATAGGAATAAAGGAATCAGTGATTATACTTTCACCTGGGAAAGTATAGAGCATTGTGGAAAACATAGTTAAATGAATAAGAATTTATCCTTCAGTTGAACATGAATACCCACATCACAAATCTCTAACCTCCATGAGATCATTCTAGGCCACTTGATGAGCAGCTATAAACACTGATATACAGAAAGAAGGAGACATATTAATCTAAAATCATTTATAAAATTAGTATGGATAACACAAGCAAATAGTACAAGAGACAAATGTTTTATATTTAGGAATTCTATTTTAATCATTTGTATGTATGTATGTGTAAATGAGTTTGTACATGAGAGCAGTGTTCACAGATGCTAGAAGATGTTAGGTTCCCTGGAGATAGATTTATAAGCAGTTTTGAGCCACCATACATTGGCATTTTGAAATGAACTCAAAACTTCTGTTAGAACAGTACATACTTAACTTCTGAGACAAATCTTTAGCATGCTATAAATAAAGATTCTTGTCACTAAAGCAAACATCGTACCTCAGAAATAAATAACAAAAGAATCTTATTTTATTCAAGGAACCAAGAAAGACTTGCTGAGAACAAATAACTGAGCTATGGTCAGTTAGGAAGTAAGTGAGATCAGAGGGAAAAAGTGAGATAAAATGAAAAGGAAGCACCAGAAGTACCTAAAATTAAGAGAAGTAGAACACAGCCATGGCTGCAGAAGACAAAACAGTGAAAACAAAAGTTAATCTTTGATGTTGATGCAGTGTTTATCTTATTGGTAAGAAAAAATACATTAAAGAAGCAACCTAAGGGAGAGGAATTTTGGGTCACTGTTTGGTGGTACAGTCCACCTGGGCAGTGAAGGCAAAAGAAATGAGGCACTTGCATATTCATAATGTATTACCATCAGGAAACAGGCAAATATATGATGGTTCTCAGTTTTCTTTTTCTTCAGCTGATAAACCAAGTCCATGGGTTTGTACCATCTACATTTATAGTGAATGCTTTTCAGTTAAAACTGACTGAAAGCACGGTCACAGATACAGCCAGATGTGAGTCCTTTCCTAGGTAATTCTCAATTTAGCTACAATAGAAACAAAGATGAACCAGAACACTGGGCTGAATATTTGTATCAGATATTATGCTAAATAGTTTTATTTTTTCTTTTCTTTGATGGTAGAGCACTAAACATTTACTATTATAATTACTCCTGTACAAAGAGTAGAAATACCTATATCTATCAAATATTGGAAGGTTTTTCTATAGTTTTATGAAGGAGAAAATTAAAAATTAGATACTATAGCTAATATTTTAAGACTAAAACCACCATTAGATGTAACCAATTCCTGGTACTAGAAGTTTCATTAGGTGACAAGAAATGTCCTGATTAGGTTTAGTTTCCCCCAATGTTTGGTGACTCATTTATATCATCTTCATGAATGTCTGTATTTTAGAAAGTTTCTACTGGATTAGGTTTCTAGAATACTACTCAAATGGTCCTTAATTTTAGCTTTCTTTCCCTATCTTTCTTCTGTCATCTCACTCTTTCCTTCCCCTCTCCACTTAATTCTTTCATTCCTACACAATATATTTCCCTTTCCTGGGAGATCTATCTATCCTCTTACAATAATCCCATTCCTTTATTGTATACCTAAACTCTGAGGGTCTATATATGATACATTGGTGATTATTGACTTAGTAGTTAATTTCCACATGCAAGTGAATACATGCTATACTTATGTTTCTTGTTCTGGGTTACCTTACCCAGGATGATATTTTTCTATTTCCAATCATTTACCTGTAAATTTAGTGATTTTTTTAAATGGGTGAATAATATCCTTTTGTGTAACTGTTCCATATATTATTTATCCATTTATCTGTTCAGAGATGTCTAGAGTCTTTACAATTTCTGGATATTATGAACATACCAGGGAGGACATTGTCACTGGGGAATCATAGAGCAGGAACACACATGTTTAAGGTTTCCAACCTGTGTGGTACTGAATTCTGGTTAGTCGTGATTCATGGGAGATTTATGTGTTCAGTTTACATAATGAACTAAGGTAGTTGCTACTTAAAGTTTGTTAACAAATAACACCTTTTAATTAAATATAAGCTCTTACATGAAGAAAACAAAAAGTCTTAACTTGTGAAAAATGGTTCAAATGAAACATTGGTGTTGAACAAAATCAGTATCATGGAATTTTCTTTTACAAAGATGTGTTTATTTCTTGTGAAAAAAAATAAAGAACCAAAATTCCAAAGTTGGTAAGGAATTATGGTAGGCTATAAAAGCATACTCTATTGAATTTTTCATATTTATATTGAAAAGTAGTAGATTTTCAGCTTAATCCTGTGTTCTGCTTTTTATAAATTGTAGAATTTGAATGGTGAAATGTAACATAATTTCAGCATGTAAAGTTGGTATAGGCAGGTTTTTGCCAAAGAGAAATGGGTTGTGTGGTCAGAAAATATGGCAGGTATTATTTTAGTCCAGTTTTAAGTGATTACTCAGAAAATTCTGGGTTCTGAGTGTTTGATGATATAAAGAAATAACTGCTGACATTTTATATTCTATTGTACTCACTGACACTCTTCCTCCTTTCCTGAAAGACCAACTTCCTAGAAGCTGATCAGGACCTAGGCAGGAGACAGGGAGATCGTGAGAAGACAGCAGTCACAGGTGTTTACTCAGATTCTCCTCTTCACACAGAGTCAACTGTGAGCCCTGTGCAAAGATATTGCCTAGATCTGTGGACTTGCTGAGAGATAATGAATCTTGAGATATCTAATTTGTCTTAGTGAAACGAAGACAATTATTTTAACTTGTGTTTCTTAAACCAACATGCCTAAAAAATTAGAGACAATAAACTTCACAGATTAGTGCCATGTTTCATTATAGGAATGATTGATAATGGATCTGGATCGCTCCAAGAAGTTCTTCAAGGTAAGGAAAAATAACATGTGTGATGTCTCAAATTTTAACTGATGACATGCCTTTACAATTGGTGCAAAAATATAGTCAACTTTGACAGTTGCTATGACAAGCCTCTGCCTCATATTCTTAATTTCCTTTTGCATTTGTTTATTGTGTGTATGTGTAGGTTGCACATGTGCCAGGACACAAGTTCTGAGGTTACAGGACAACTTGCAAGAGTCTATTTTTCCTTCCACCATTTGCATTGTAATGATTAAACTTGGGTTGTGAGGCTTGAAAGTAGGCATTGTAGCTCACTGAGCATTCTCACTGGCCCCTATATGGCTTCTGCCATATAGGAATATCTTTACTCACAACGTAATGTGTTAGTAGCAGAAAAGTCCTGGTAGAACTTCCTCATTCACAGTTTTCGATGGGCATAATCTTTTCTTCTCATGGATGTTCAACAGCAGAAACAGCAAGCATTTCACTTGCATCTGTAAGAGTCAACAGTAATTATGTACTATTTCATCATGCATTTTCATTATTGAAACAGTGGTTACATTAAACATATTTTCATGTTAGAATTTCTAATTTGATATATGCATGGTAAAATAGTATACAACTACAATTATTCCACACTGAGATTAAGAAACTATTAACTGTTTTTGGCTCAAGTCAAAGGTAAGAAATAATATTATAAAACTCATCTGCTCAGGAATGAGGATATGCTATCTCTCTTAAATGCCACAAAAAAAGAAAACACCTATTAAATTTACATGATATATCAGATTCTGTATTATGTAGGGATAGCTCCATGTCTGAACATAGTTATTCACTGAGCACTCAAAACCTCTCAACAGGAAAACACTTATACCGAACATTCAATCACTGAAGTGCATAAAGAATAGACTCTGTATTGTGTCCATTGTGGACACTGTAAAACATTGTGACAGTGTCAGACTTGTTGACAAGTCTACAATTACTCCTGTGTCTCTCCTATCAATGAATTAGGTAGTATCCAGTGAGAGCTATGTGCTATTTTATCAATTAATGCAAGAGGCATATCAATTCCTGTGACACCGGCTTGAAGCCCTGGCACTGTGAAAATCCTTTCAACACACTTAAGCCCCCATGCTCCCCATTTGCCAGAGTCTTCTACTTTTGTGGAGGGGTGGTTGTAGCACTTACCTTTTAATTAAGAAGTAGCGTTCTGCCTTGTTTCTCTATCCCATGTACAGGGCTCACCAGGCCCTTAATTATGTACAGTCAGTCTCTAGAAAATCTTTTGTGAATAAATTCACAAAATTTATGTGGTGGCTCACGTCTTTAATCCAGCACTTGCAAGGCAGTGGTAGCAGATCTCTATGAGTACGAGGCCCAGTCTGGTCTACAGAGTGAGTTGCAGCACAGCCACGACTACACAGAGAATCCCTGCCTTAAAACAAAATGAATAGATTCAATTGGTCACAGAGGAGTTGCTTGAAGAAAATGTCCAGTATTCTAAATGTTCAATATTCTAAATGTTCAATAGTCTAAAAGAACAGCATAAACAAAAACATGTGACTATCATGCATTCCACTGATGGACATTGTTTAAGGGTAAGGTAATTAGGAGTATTTTTCTAATGATTGTTTTAGTAATTTTCTTTATTTATGAATACAACCTCTGAATTAAAAGTTAAAGCAGTTTTATATGTGTGTGCTTCAATTAGTAAAATTAAAGGGTTTACTCACTGGAGGTCACCTTCACAAAGCAGAGACCAAGTCAGAAAAAATTTGGTTGTGATGAAGTAGACATTTCAGTGGAATTTGGGATAGGTTCTCTCACATAAGTTTCTAAGCAACTAAAGAAATATAAACACCCTGTTCTGCACATAAGAGTCATAAGAAATTTCAGTGAGCAGTGCAGCTTAATAGATGGTCAGTGTCTGTGGCATTGTGCCAAATAGGTGAAGCAGAAACATCTCCGAAAATAGACTTCATTGCAGTTTTACCCTATTATAGCTACAACTTACTCTCAACCTAGTGCTAAGAGAGAGAAAAAGAGGAAAGGAAAGAAGGGAAGGAGGTAGGGAGGGAAAAGAGAGGTTATTTTAGCACTGTTGCTGCTGTTTTTCTTCCTATTCCTTAATGGTTACAGTGAAGCAAGTATCTGTGGTTCTCGAAACACTTTTTATGAGACAGTGTGGCAAGAATCTAGCCAGGGAATCAAAATGTCATAAAATTCAAATTGTGGTTTAAGTTAAGTGTTTTGTATATAAGCATAAAATCCCAATGCAGTTCACTAGTACCTATATAAGACCTAGAGGTGTTGATAAAACTAAGTCCAGCAGTGGTATGACAAACACAGACAGATCTCCAGGAATTACCATCCAGCCCATTTAACTGAAATGGCTTTGTGATAGACCTTATCTCAAAAATAAAAGGCAAAGAAAGAGGAAGACACTGGAATTTGGACCTTTGACCTCTATTCACAGTGGTAAGGTAAATGCACACACATACACAGAGAGAGAGAGAAAGAGAGAGAGAGACAGACAGACAGACAGACAGACAGAGACAGAGACAGAGAGACAAAAGAAGAATCAATCTTACTCATTTCACATTGTGCATATGGGATTCTTGTCTGTGAATGTTTGAAGATGATAGGCAACATCATGCCAATAGTGTTAATGATATATTGGAAACCAGTATTGGCCCCTGCCTTAGTAACTGTTTTGGTGACGTGAAGAGACCCAATGACCAAGGGAACTCTTATAAAAGAAATAAATTAATTGGGGATTTCCTTATCGTTTTAGAGGTGTAGTTCATTATCATCATGGCAAGAAACATGATAGAAGTCATAACCTTGGAGTAGTAGCTAAGAGCTACATTCTGATCCACAGGCTGAGAGAGAGAGAGAGAATACTGGGTTTGTCATAAACTTTTGAAACCTCAAAGTCCACCCCAGTGACACACTTCCTCCAACAAAGACACACCTTTTAATCCTTCTAATCTTTTCTTATAGTGGTATTTCCTTATAAGCATTCAAATATATGTCTATGGGGGGCATTTTTATGCATACTATCACAACCACAGCTCATGAAAAAAAAAAATCTCTGGTCTACTTTGGTTCACTCAAAGCTTGACATCACATTATCTAGATTCATTGAGAATGAATAAATAAATAAGAACAAGAAAAGATTTTACTTTATTGTCTTAGTCAGATTTTCATTTTACAAAATCATACAGATAGAGCTCTGAACTGTTTGTCCATAACAAGAGGAATGAATTCAGGCTCAGACAGAATGTCTTTTTCTGACCTTTTCTTAACTATAAGATTATTTCTGCAAAATGAGTGTTGACTTTGCATATTTTTCTTGGTACTGTCAACCAGAAGTTTGATTTCCATGACAGCTTTCCTAGCAACTGTTTGCTACACACTTACTGGTCAGTGTTATTCAGTAGTTCAGAGTAAATGTATACATGTGTGTTGAGTGCATAACATTTCACAAAGAGTGAACTCTGAATGAATTTTGGTTTATATCATTAGCACCAAGCACCCTTGTAGATTTTCCATTCATTCACTTGTGTTGTCTTTTTTGTGTATCTAAACCCATTGTGTAGGTAGTCAAATATGTACTAACAGGCAAAAGTAATGCAGATGTCACTCTCTTTGGTGATATTTGTGTTGAGAAGCATTCCATGCCAGTTCTCTTCAGTCATAATGTTACAGACTTATCTACTCCATCTATTCTGAAAGTTGATTTTGCTGGAACACATAAAATGATTTGACTCCCTGGGCCAGTAAATTCAGTTACAGTATGTTCATAACCTTTGTAGGTTTTCTCAGTGGAATTTATAAGTTGTTTTACTCCATTGAGCATCCATTATTTTAAAAGACTCCGGATCACAATGCTCGAGTTTGAATAATCACTGGTGGTTTCCTGATAAGCCATTATGTCAACATAAGGCCAAACAGCATACACTTTTGAACCAAATGCCAGGTATTATTAATAGACAGACTTAAAACATAAAAGCCATAGGGAGGTCTTCAGCATTTTGAGGCCCATATATTTCATACAATAAAACCCCTTTCAGAGCTAGTTCCTCATTCCAAATGAAGTAAAAAATCCCAATATCCATCATGGGTAAAAATGCATCAGCATCTACTCAGAACCTTGCCAAGCGCCTTAATATTGGTCCAGCACCTTTTCTTCTCTGAATTGCTTGTGAACCAAGTTGTGAAAGCTGTCTCCTTTTTTTTCTCAGCTTTGCACTAAAATTTCTTACAAATTCCCTGGCTAAAGATTCATTAACAATGTCCTCATGATTATTATCTCCAGAGTTTAAGAAGATAAAGCACAAACAACTCAGAGAGGAACATTTTGTTCCCAGTACTGGTGTCAGAAAGCTCACACTGCCTGTATTTCTAACTCCGGGATGCTAGCTAAGAGACAAAGAGAACTGTTTATTATTAACGAATCTTGTTTGTCTTCTTTTCCGACCCAAGAAACAATGTTTTATTTTCAATTTCTATAATTTTTTATATTTATATTGTATATATAAGTTTGGGAAATTTATGCATAATTTATAGGAATAAATTGGAGTCATCACTCTGTTGCCAGAACTAACTCAACTTACAGGAATTGTCACTGCACTGATACAAGTTCCTATCAGATTTCTACAGTATTTTCAATGTTAGAAATTAGCCAGACTTGATTTCTGTGCATGATAAAGAAAACAATAATAGGACACCTTCCAAAGATGGTGGAAAGATAATTTTGCTTGTAAATGTGGAATTAATGGTGGTATATCCTGCTGACCTTACTTCTGGTTCAATGCCCCAGACTCAGAAAGAATCCAAAGGAGACTCTCCTAATAACCTAAGCATGGACTTATTTCCACTGGCTATTGTCTATGTGAGTTCTTTTTTCGGTATTCAGCACTCAAAAAACAGATTCCTGCCTCTTCCTCTGTTGTCTTAGTGACACTTTCTTACCACCACAGTCTGTGCTTTAATTCATGTTAGATTGCTTTATTATATAATTTTACAGTCACACAAAGACATTTACCTCTCAGAAAGTGGTAGTGTCTTGATTTCTTTTAAATCATTGTTGAACAGCTTCAGTGAAAAATCTGATGTTCTGTACAGGAAAAGTGCACAAACTGATAAGCATGGCACTCTGTTTCACAGGCCTTGTATATAGCTGCTTTGAAAGACTGTATCGGAGTCAATGCAATTGCTTTTTGCTTCTTGAGGAATTTTTGGTGTTGCATTAAAAATGGGGCCAAGTTCTTTCCGATTAAACTTTCCCTGAGACAGATGCAATTTCAGTAGGAGCAGTTTGCACTTGTAATAAGCAAATTAATATTGAAATATTTTGTAGCAGTTATTTTGTAAATTCTTTGTGAAGATTTATTTTATTTATTTTTATTTGTGAATATATGTGTCTTTGTATGCGGATATGTGCATGTGAGTGCAAAGGAACTAGGAAGAAAGAAAGTCCCCCGGAGCTAAAATTACAGGCAGTTTTGGGGCACGAACATGTAACCCAAACTCAAGTCCCCTTCAAGAGCAGCCCACACACATAAGTGCTGAGCTATTTCTCCAGTCCCAGAAATTTCTTTAAAATATCAGTGTTGACTATTTAATAATTAAGTCTAATATAGCTTTCCTTTCAAATAATGTAGAAACATTAAAATCATTTAACTCTAAGTAAATAGTGATAACTACAATAAGTAACTTCAGTTCTATTTGCTGGATTTTGTTTCACTTCATCAAAAATAATGGTTTGAAAACAATGATTTAGTTTCTATTTCAGTATTCTTTTCCCACTTGGATCTGATCCACTTCAAGTCCTTTCTGCTTCTTCATTGCCTAAAACTGGCATGGTGGAGAGAGGGAATTAACTAACCATGAATTAATGGCCTACTTTTCTCACCAGGATCTCAGATTTTATTTTCATGAAAATGGTGGTGTGAGCGAGGTTATGACTGCAGCATAGTCTCTTCTGTGGTTTAGGATGGATGACATCATGTATGTAAACAAAGAAATCTTTGAGAAGTAGCAAAAGTCATACTTTGGATTATGAAATGTAGGATTTGGGTGAAACTATACTATTTCCAACAACCCCCTTCTCCTAGTACACTATTGTATTAGTTCAGACTCACTGATTGTCCAGTTCTACCGGCAGCTGCCATGTATAAGTTGTATAGCTTTACAGGACTTCAGGAACATGTTTTAATTTGTAGGAAAATACTCCACACCATTTTCACTCAGTTTCTTCTTCCTGACCTCAGCCCTCACTTACATTTGGAAGCTCCCTCCACTCCTGCCACATTGGCTCCCTGGGTGTGCATGTGTCAGGAAGTGTATGATGTGTTTTAGTGAACCCATTTTCAACATTACTACAGTGAGTCATGATTTACCACCACTTCGGAAACTTGGTACACTCTCACTCTTCTTCTGCAGTGTGTTACCGTTTATGGACCACCATTCTCCTGAGCACCTGCTTACCAACTGGTACATTCTATGAATTTATTATCTCACTCTTTTTATTTTTATTTATTGATGTACTTCCTGTTGCTAGAATATTGTCTACTAATCAGACTTAATAAATACTTAATGAATATGAATGAAGAAAATGCATGTGGTATATTTGTTGGGCATAACAACACCACCATAAATAGTAGGGTGGCTATTATAATGATGATAATTTTTTCTACAAAAGCCAGATTGTAAATAAAACCCAGGGATTCTTTCAAATATAAAGGCTGAACTCTATATTGCAGAATCAAAATTACAGGGGGAATTACTGTAATAGAACTTGAACAAGTTATTTCATTTCATTGAACATTAGTTCTATAAAGTAGAACTGTCAACAGCATGTAAGTGAATTTTTTCCTCAAGAACTGAAAGAAATGACAAGTTAGAAATGTCTATTATAGTGTTTGGTCTGAATCAATACAAATTTATTTTATTTCTATTTCCTACCCCTCATCTCTTAGTGTCTCTTGAGAAATATTTTTGGACGCCTTCCATATGTCTATCATCATGATTGCCCTCAAATATCAAATATAAGGCTTAGTTATTTCCATTCTTGAACAGGCACTAATTATCTGGGGAGAATTATTGCATGCACATTAGTGAAAGAAAAGTTTAGAAAGTAATTCTAGAGAAGGGAAAATAATTAAACCACAAAGAAAAAGTAGCTAATGGAGGAATTTATATAAAATGTCAAGACATTTCTTAAATTAGATTATGAAGGGCTGACAGTTATAAGATCTCAGATATTAAGTAATGTGTTTCTGGTAAAAGGGATACCAAAAGCAAACTACAGAAGCCTGAAATGGAATGGCAAATATGGAAACCTGTGAGAAACAGTGCATCTAGTATGCAAGGTATATCTAGGCATTGCAAGAGATAAGCAAAGGGCATTTGGAAACCATAAGTAAATGATGACTATGTCATACCTTGAATCTCAAATTATTCCCATAGACAGTGGTAGTGTGACCAAAGTGAAGAGTGCAGCAGAGTCTCATCTGTGATTTAGAATAAATGTCATCATGTGTGTAAATGAAGAAGTCTGTGACAGAAATAAATAAAATAAAAACATACTTTGGATTATGGAAGGTAGGATTTGGGTGAAGTATACTGTTTCCAACAATCCCATTCTCCTAGCTCCACTATTGCATTAATTCAGACTTGCTGATTGTCCATTTCTATTGGAAACTCCCACTTACAAGCTGCATGGCCCTGGAGTACTCCTTTATACCACTCAACTTTCTTATCATCTGTAAGATTGTAATTAAAATATGTCTTTATTTTCATCAAAATGCAGTTCTATTAAAGTTATTAAGTTGTATATTTAAGCATATGCAACTTGTTTCAAACATTTTTTGTACTTATAAATAAAGGAGATTGACTATACAATCATATTCTTTTTTTAAACAGTCTTATGTTATTTTACATACCAATCCCAGTTCCCTCTCGCTTCCCTCCTCCCACTCCCCCTACCTTCTTCCCACCCTACCCAGTCAACTCTCAGAGAGGGGAAGAGCTCCCATGGGTTATCAGCAAAGTCTGTCATATCTCATTGAGGCAGAACAAGACCCTCCTTCCTGTATCTAGACTCAACGAGGTATCCCTCTAAAAGGAATGATGTCAAAAAAGCCAGTTCATACTCTATGGATAAATTACAATCCAACTGTCAGTGGCCACACAAATTGCCCAAACCACACAACCGCCACTCACATTCAGAGGGCCCAGTTCGTTCCAATGCAGGTTCCCCAGCTGTCCGTTCGGAGTCAGTGAGCTTCCACTAGTTTGGATCAGCTGCTTCTGTGGGTTTTTCTATCATGGTCTTGACCTCTTTGCTTGTATCATTGCTTTACCTTCACTTCAACTGGACTTAAGGAGCTCTGTCCAATGCTTAACGGTGGATCTCTGCATCTGTTTCCATAAGTTACTGGATAAAGGTTCTATGATGACAACAAAGGTAATCATTAATCTGATTACAGGAAAAGGCCAGTTCAGGCAACCTCTCCACTATTGCTAGGAGTCTTAACTGGGGTCATCCTTGTGGATTCCTAGGAATTTCCTCAGTACAAGGATTCTTGGAACCCCATAATGGCTCCCTCTATCAAGATATCTCTGTCCTTATTCTCCTTCTCTGCTCTTCCCCATCCCCTTCTCCACGTGCCCTTTATCCCCTCCTTCATCCCTCCATCTCCAAGTTTACTCATGGAACTTGTCTATTTCCCTTTTCCAGGGGGATCCATGTATGTCTTTGTTAGGGTACTTCTTATTACCTAACTTCTCTGGGGTTGAAGACTGTAGGCTGGCTATCCTTTGCTTTATGTCTAATATCCACTTATGAGTGAATACAAACCATGTTTGTCTTTCTGGCTCTGGTTTACCACACTCAAAATGTTTTTCTTTTCTAGTTCCATCCATTTGCCTGAAAATTTCAATATCTCATTGTTTTTTGTTTGTTTGTTTATTACCACTGAATATTACCCTATTGTATAAATGTACCACATTTTCCTTATCCATTCTTGGGTTGAGGACCATCTAGGTTATTTCCAGATTCTGGCTATTATAAATAAAAGCCTTCCTTAGGCATCAGGGAAACACAAATGGAAACAACTCTGAAATACCATCTCATACCTGTGAGAATGGCTAAAATAAAAAAAAAAAAAACCAGAAACAAACTGATGACAGCTTATGTTGGAGAGGAAGTGAAGTAAGGGAACCTCTTGCATTGCTGATGGGAGTGCAAACTTTTACAGCTCTACCTGGAAATCAATAAGGAAGTTTCTCAGAAAATGGGGACTCAATCTACCTCGAGACCCAGCAATACCATCCTTGGGCATATACCCAAAGGATGCACACTAATGCCACAAGGACATTTGCTCAACTATGTTCATTTTCTATTCTTTTAAGCCAAATAAATACAAGGATTTATCAATATGTCCCTACTTTTCATCAGTGCCATTGGCAGCACTGATGGGGGAAACAAGATGAGAAAGATTCACAAGCTATACTGAGATAGAGTTAGAGGAGTAGCTATTGAGAGAGATATGAGAGAGAAAGAATTTTGATGTACTGTAAACATTGCCTGAGGCATATAATTTTAAGAAAACATTTATATTAAGTTGTAAACTGAAAGCTTCCACTACTAACCACTTTAGTCTCCATCTTGGTCTTTGATGCGAAGCTAGATACCAGAACTGTAAGAGTCTAAAAATTTACTATGGAAAAGGATTGCTACGAATACTATGTCACTCTAATTAAATCCCTAGTAGAAAAACAAAAATGACACATCTGTCTGAGGCTCTTATTATTATTACTGGTACTTCTATTTCCTTGCATAAGTGTTATCTTCCAAAAATACTTATCCTTTTCTGATTCTAGATTAGTGTCTACTTCATATATGAACTAAAAGGGAGATTCAATTTTTTCATCACTCACCACACAAACATATTCTATAGCATCCATCATCCTTTTTCAAAGGAGAGAGAGAGAGTATTCTCTTAATAACTACAATAATATTACGAGAAAAGTGTAATGTGTATTTTTTTTAATTTTAAAATTTGCCTTTATAAATTTCACCAAAATATCTTTGACATTAAAATGTCAGTGTCAAGTGATTCTGTCAAAATATTCTAAATAAATACAGAACTTTGGTTAGAAATTCTCTGAGCTTCCATCAACTTAGATATACATTAATAACATCGTACCTAACTTACAAGTTTATTTATAATGAGCTACAATTCAAGCAACATGGTATACATAAAACAGCACACTGTCCACTAAACACTAGGATTTTCTTCTTTGTTTTGTGGTACTTATTTTTATTTTGCTTTTTTTCATATTCTTTTATTTTTCATTCAAAAATTTACACTTCCACCCCTTCTCCCAGTCCGTTCCCTCTCTCCCACTACCCTTCCTCCCTCCCCATGCTACTTTAAGAGGGGGCAGGTTATCTTGCCCTGTGGGAAGCCCAAGGCCCTCCCCACTCCATCCCGGCCAAGGAAGGTGTGCATCCATATAGACTAGGTTCCCCAAAGCCAATACATGCAGTAGAGATAGGTCCCAGTGCCATTATCATTGGCTTCTCATTCGGCCCCATTGGCAGCCACATTCAGATATTCTGGTTTGATCATATGCTCATTCAGTCATGGTCCAGCTGGATTTGGTGAGCTCCCATTAGATCAGGCACACTGTCTCAGTTGGTTGACCAGCCCCTTGTGGTCCTGACTTCCTTGCTCATCTTCTCCCACCTTTTGCTCTTCGACTGGACCTTGGGAGCTCAGTCCATTGCTCTGATGTGAATGTGGGTCTCTGTCTCTATCTCCATCCATCGGACAAAATTTCTATGGTCGTGATCAAGATGTTCATCAATGTGACTATGGGACAAGGATAGTTCAGGCAACCTCTCCTCTGCTGTCCAAGTACCTAGCTGGGAACATCCTCTTGGACACCTGGGATCCCCTCTAGAGCCAAGTCTCTTGCCGATCCTAAAATGACTCCCTTAATGTAGATAACTTATTCCATTCTCCAATATCCACCCTTCCTCCTTCTCCACCCTCCCACTCCCCCAAGCTCTCCCCAGTCCTTCCTTTCTCCCTTCACCCTCCCCCTTTCCCTTTTGCCCACCCCCACCCCTACCTCTACCCTTAACCCCACTCCCATGCTTTCAACTTTTGTCCAGGGATCTTGTTTGCTTCCAATTTCCAGGAAGACCTATATATGTTTTTCATTGGGTTCACCTTGCTATGTGGCTTCTCTAGGCATGTGAACTATAAGCTTAATGTCCTTTGTTTATGGCTAGGGTCCACTAATGAGTGAGTACGTACAATAATCATCTTTTTGGATTTGGGTTATCTCACTAAGTATAGTGTTTTCTATTTCCATCCATTTGCATGCAAAATTCAAGATGTCATTGTTTTTTACTGCTGAGTAGTATTCTAATGTGTATATATTCCACACTTTCTTTATCCATTCTTCCATTGAGGGACACCGAGGTCATTTCCAGGTTCTGGCTATTACATATAATGCTGCTATGAACATAGTTGCACAAATGCTTTTGTAGTATTATTGGGCATCACTAGGGTATATTCCCAAGAGTGGTATTGCTGGATCCTGAGGTAGGTTGATTACCAGTTTCCTGAGTAACCGCCACACTAATTTCCAAAGTGATTGTACAAGTTTGCATTCCCACCAGCAATGGATGAGTGTTCCCCTTACTCCACATGCTCTCCAGAATAGGCTATCATTGGTGTTTTTGATTTTAGCTATTCTGACAGGAGTAAGATGGTACCTCAAAGTTGTTTTGATTTGCATTTACCTGATCGCTAAGGAAGTTGAAGATGACCTTAAGTATCTTTTCGCTATTCGAAATTCTTCTGTGAGAATTCTCTGTTCATATCATTACCCCATTTTTAATTGGGTAATTTAGAATTTTAATGTCTAGTTTCTTGAGTTCTTTATATATTCTGGAGATCAGACCTTTGTCTGATGTGGGGTTAGTGAAGAACTTCTCCCATTCAGTAGGATGC
The DNA here is from genome assembly GCA_004026605.1 of Ondatra zibethicus. Lineage (NCBI taxonomy): Eukaryota > Metazoa > Chordata > Mammalia > Rodentia > Cricetidae > Ondatra > Ondatra zibethicus. The sequence goes on along the minus strand of PVIU01014474.1, from coordinate 480 downwards.
CTTTTTGTCTTAATGACTGTGTCCTTTGCTTTACAGAAGCTTCACAGTTTCGGGAGGTCCCATTTATTCATTGTTGCTCTTATTGTCTGTGCCACTGGGGTTTTACATAGGAAGTGGTCTCCTGTGCCCATGTATTGCAGGCTACTTCCCACTTTCTCTTTTATCAGGTTCAGTGTGGTCAGATTTATATTTAGGTCTTTTTTTTTTCCATACATTGTTTTGTTTTATTTTTTCCATTCAAGAACATAATTAAAGAAATAAATTTTTTTTCCTTCCTTCCCCTTCTCCCGGTCCCCTCCCACTACCCCCCCACCCCTCCTCCCTCCCCCTTCTTCCTTGAAAGAGGGCATGGTGCCCTGCCCTGTTGGAAGTCCAAGGCCCACCCCCATCCCTCCTGGCCTAGGAAGGAGTGCATTCAAAAAGACTCGGTTCTCAAAAAGTTAATACACGCAGAAGAGATAGGTCCTGGTGTCATTGTTT
>PVIU01014473.1:0-51812 GCA_004026605.1 Ondatra zibethicus | reverse complement strand
GAGGGATGGGGGTGGGCCTTGGACTTCCAACAGGGCAGGGCACCATGCCCTCTTTCAAGGAAGAAGGGGGAGGGAGGAGGGGTGGGGGGTAGTGGGAGGGGACCGGGAGAAGGGGAAGAAAGGAAAAAATTTTTTTTTTATCTTTAATTATGTTCTTGAATGGAAAAAATAAAACAAAACAATGTATGGAAAAAAAAACTGCTGTTTTTAAAGTTCAAGGACAATTTGATTTGATTTTGAGAGGAAAAACAACAGTGCAGGCAAGGTAAAACTCTTGGTAGATGCCAGGGGTGGGGATAGGTGGTGGTGAGGAAAGAGAGAGAGAGCCAGGACTTTTAAGTTAGGGTCCAATAGAGCAGGGAGGTTCAGCAGTAATGGTCAGTGAGTAGTGGTTTGGTGGGGGTGGGGCTTCAGAAAAGGATTGAGAAAGCCAAGCCTGCAGGAAAGCAAGCTAAAGCTTTGGCCAGTATCACAAAGAAAGAGAACTACAAAGGACAGGGAAAGTTATGTTTTTCTGAATAACTGGGAAATCAGGCAGGCTGCAGAGCAGAGGCCCTGCAAGTGGATGCTGTTATTTTTAAATAATGACAGTTGGATTCTCCCCGTGTCGGGATTAGATCATAGCCCACATTTCAGGCTTCTTGGGTCTCTTAACTTGAGGCTGTCCTCAGCTATTTTTCTAGTTTCATCTCTGTTGCTGTGATGAAACACTCTGACCAAAAGCAATTTAGGGGAGAAGAGGGTTGATTTCATTTTGCAGGTCGCAGTCCATCATTGATGGAAGTCAGCGCAGGGGCTCAAGCTGAAACCATAGAGGAAATGCCACTGGCTGGCTTACTCAGAGACTTGTGTAGGTAGCTTTCTTATACATGTGTAGGTAGTCCTGGAATGGTGCAGCCTACAGTGACCTGGGTAATCCTTCAATTGAGACTCCCTTCCCAGGTGACTCAAGGCTGTGTCAAGTTGACAGCTAACACCAACTAGGACAAGTGTGTTTCGTCACCTTCTAACTTCTTCACAGACATAGTTGCTTCTGAATGTCGCAGTCCTTAATGTCTGCCTCCCAAAAGAAGAATGGATGGAGGTCATTTGGAAAAGGACCCTGGACATTTCAGTGCCCTAAAAGTCACTTAGAGAGCAGAGCTTGCAACAAGCAGAGATGGGCAATAAAGGCTTGAGGCAGACCTAGTCCAGGCAGGCCTCAAATTCAGTCTTCCTGCCTGTGGCTCCCAAGTCCTGACAATATGCACATGAGCCACCCCATGGATTTGTTTTGTGTGCCTCTTTGTTGGCTCTTTGATGACCCAGTGAGCAGAACACCAATTCCAGCTGCTTAAGAGGACAAAGCACTCTGGCTCCTGCAAACAGAGATTGTCCTACGCCCATTGTCCTCTCTCTTCCATAAATACCCTCTGGTAACCGAAAAGCTATGGTAGTGGTAAGCCCAGCTATGGTAGTGGTAAGCCCAGCAGGAGCAACGAGAGAGATGGAGGAGTGGTGTTAGGACAGGAGTATTCCTGGCTGGGAAAGCAAGGGCCTGGGGGCTCAGGTGTTTATGTTTCAATTGTTTTCCTCTAGGAAGGTAGAGAGGAGAGGCATCTATACCAGTTGTTTCTTCTTGCTGTCACAACCATCATAAACCACATAGGCAGAGAGAAGCTTATTTTGGTTCACAGCTTGGGGTGTAAGCATGGCTGTAGGACTGGCTTCTGCAGGTGGCTGCTGGCTCACATCTCGACAGATCGCGGAGCAGAGGAGAGGGAAAGGGGGATGGGGTGCTCAACTGGCTCTCTTCTTTCCCCTATTATTTAGTCTAGGATCATATGTACAGGTCTCCCCTTGGTTAATTCTTTCTGGAAATGTCCTCACAGACAAAATATTGTGGATATTTTCCTATTACCTTAGGCATTTCTTAATCCAATCATGTCGACAGTCAAAATTACCCATTCCAGGTAAGTATTAAGAAGAATAAAGAATAGTAAGATATCTTCCTCCCTCCCTCCTGTCTTCCCTCCCTCCTCTCCTTTTATGGTGCTGGGAATAGAACCCCAGCATCTTCTATGTGTCAGGCAAACACTCTACCACTGAGCTACAGCCCCAGCCCACATAATCTTTTCATAGCTGACAACATTCCATCATCAAATAGGTGGTGTTATGTGTGTGTGGGTTTGTTCTTTTTTTTCAAATGGCTAAATATATATGGTAATATATGTTTAGTTTGCAATAGACAGATTTAAAGCACTTTAGGCTTTCAAGGGAGGAAATGTTCTCTAAGGGGGGAAATTGACTGTTATTACTTTTGCCATAGTTAGGATTCACATGCTCACACACCAGGCCTCTCTTGGATAAGTACTGTCAAAATGGTTTGATCCCTGCCCGAGAGCACAAAGGAGTTTTTTTGTTTTGTTTTGTTTTTAAATCTTCCTATTTGGTTTTCCAAGATTCTCAGCATGTGTAAAGTATATCTGCAACCCATTCTCCAGGGGTCACATTTTCTAATCCTCAAAAGTTCAGTTTTCCCAGCAGACGGGGCTTAGAGCACTTTGCATGTTAACAACAAGAGTCTTGAATTCCGTGCAGACTCTGGCCAGTCTTGCTACAGTGTCCTGATGTCCTGATATCCCACCATGCCACTCAGACAGAAATATGGCCTCATCTAAAGCCAAGTGCTAGGCTGAGACACACAACTGGTTTGATAAAGGACAAATAGGACTATCCAAAGAAGGGAGTTTGGTGTCGCTAAAATTTTGCTGGAACTTAGAAAATTCTGATTTGTTTGAATGGCATCATTCTGCTTGGAAATGGCGGTTTCTTCACCTCCCACCCTGTTTTCTTTTTCCTATTGTGTAGCCTTGGCTGGCCTTGAGCCCACAGAGAACTACTGGTCTCTGTTTCCTGAGTGCTGATGGTAAAGGTGTGCGCACCACCGTTATCATTAAGAGAAGATCTTTTTCTGCTCTCAGAATGGTTCCAACTCCTACTTCTACTTTTGTTGTTGTTGCTGTTGTTTGAGGTAGGGCCTCTCTATTTAGATTGGCTTTCCTGGACCTCACAGATGTCCTCCTGCCTCTGCCTCCCAAGTACTGAGATGAAAGATGTTGCACCATCACTCCTGGCTTACATCTATTTTTCAAAGATGCTGTATTAGGTGCTGATGTTGATTGGGGTTGTGTTGGGGACTGTGGACCCCCCATACCCTGAATTTCCTGTGACCCCCTGCCTGCTGGAGTAAACAACTTGTTTTTCTATGCTTGCAGCTGCTCTGAGCAAACAATTTGTTTTGCAGCTGCTCTGAGCATGAGACCCTCAGGAGTTCTTGATGGCAGGGGAGTGGTTTCTGGTGGGCTTGCAGCTCAGAGGCAGGGCATGGCCATTAGTCAAGGAGACCATATATAAGCTGCCCTGGAACACAATAAAGGGGCATTCTTGACCCGTGTTTCTCTCTCTGTGTGTGTTTCAATCTCTAGCCCTTTGCCTGACTCACAAACCGTACCGTAGCAGGTGGTGTGTAGAGCAGGCATTTTGCTACAAGGTTGGCCATGTTAGAGCTCTTGCAAGGACCCCATTGGCTGCTCAGGCAACAGGATGCATACCTCACACATATCTCCATCATATTCTTTAACCATGCCAAAACACAGCTCTCACCTCAAAGACAAAACAAGGTGATTTATCTTGGAGTCAGACATGAGTGCCATGGCACTGGGCACACAGATTCACGCCACCACAAATGCTGTCTTCTAATGAGGCAACAATTTCATTAAGTTATAATAGCAAGAGAGCAGAGGACATCAGATGACAGCACATTTTCAAATACTTTGGTGGGTACCTTAGGCAGGCAGGTGACAGCGAAGTAGGGAAAACTGTTAGAGGCTCCGGACACTAGCTGATGGCATTTTTGGCTTTCAGGTTGGTGGAACCTAGGGTGATCTGTTCATGCATCCCAAAGGACTTACTTAATAGTCATAGATGTTAGGTGACACTCAGAGAAGGATGATGGCTCGTCAAGTGGTCAAGAAAACTGAAAGTTGCCGGGCAGTGGTGGCACACGCCTTTAATCCCAGCACTCGGGAGGCAGAGGCAGGCGGATCTCTGTGAGTTCGAGGCCAGCCTGGTCTACAAGAGCTAGTTCCAGGATAGGCTCTAAAACTACAGTGAAACCCTGTCTCAAAAAACCAAAAAAAGAAAGAAAGAAAGAAAAAGAAAACTCAAAGTCATTTGTTATTAGCCCCTGGACCTTCAACATTCCAATCTCTCTGCAATCATTGAAGTTCTTTTTATTTTTCTCTTCTTAACATTTAATTATTCAGTATGTGTGTGCACACATGTGTGGAGGTCGGAGGACAACCTGTGGGAGCTGATCCCAGGGTTGAACTCGCCTCAGCAGACTGCAAGCACTTTCGCCACTAAACCACCCCACCAGTCCCAGTCACTGCGGTTCTCATCTGCCCGTGTTTCACGATGTGTCTTTCCTGGGGACTTCAGCTCACCCAGACGAGATGAGCCACTAGAGAACTCCACGTAGCTCTGCTACCTGGGTCTTAAAGAGAAGACAGGAACAGCACATCGGGGGCAGCCTCAACTTCCCCTCCCCCCATAAAGGAATCCAGTAGCACCTTCCAAAATGCAAGGGGACAGCTGGTTACAACTTTGTCTGGGGCTTTGGCAAATAGAAGAAAACTGTCTACTTTAAAAAAAAATACTTTTAATGATTCTTTGAGAATTTTATACAATGTATTTTGACCATCCTTATCCTTTCTCTTCCCGTAACTTCCCTCAGATCCACCCCCACCTCTCATGTTCTTCAACGACATGCCCTTGTCATTTTTGAAATAACTCAGAGAGTCCTATTTGTGTTGCACATGCACTCCTGGGTATGAGGCCAACCCCTGGCGTGTGGTAGGTCTATAAGGGGCCACATCTTTAAAGAGAACTGACTCTCCCTTTTCCAGCAGGTATCAGTTGCCAACATGTCCTCAGCCAGGGGTCGGACTTTGAGTCCAGCCCTCTACTCCATGCTGGATGTCATCTGGCTTTGGCTTGTGCAGGCTGTCACAATCCCTGTGAGTTCTCAGACGCAACTGTCTTGTGTCTGGAAAACACTATTTCACTGGGTCATCCACCACCTCTGCCTGCTACAGTATTCCTGACCCCTCTTCCTTGTTGATCTCTGCGCCTTGGGAAGAAGATATGTGATATAGATATCCTGTTTAGAAAATCTCCTATAGTGATATTTTATTTATGTTTTATAAATAAAGCTTGCCTGATGATCAGAAGGTAAAACTAAGCTACTGGAGGCCAGGCAGTGATGGCACACACAGCTTTAATCCAGGATTTGGGAGACAGAGGCAGATGGACTTCTGTGAGTTCAAGGCCACCCTGGGTTACACAAGATCAATGCAGAAAAAGATGCAGGTGCTGGTGGCTCACACCTTTAATCCCAGCCCTAGAGAGGAATATAAGCCAGGATGAGACATAACCTCACTGTCTTTCAGTCTGAGGATTTCTTAGAGGTAAGAGCTCTCTAGTGGTTTGACTGCTTTGCTTTTCTGATCTTCAGGTTGAACCCCAATATCTATCTCTGGGTTTTTAGTATTTGTGCTACAATCCCTCTTTTAACTGAGTTGAACGGTAAGGAGCAATGACCCAGATTATCTTATACAACCATTCCATAAGTGGATATTTTCCCTCTCATCTGTGTGAGACTATCTTCTTCTTCTGTTCTTCACACCTCAGCACACGACTTCAGTGTGACTCCCCTCGTGGTCACAAGTGGCTGCAGCAGCTCTAGCTGTCCCGGTCCCACGATCGAGATCTGCTTCTAAGACTGAAGAAGCCTTTCCCAACAACCCGCCAGAGAATTTCCTTTACATTTCATATGCCAAATTTATGTTACACACACATGCTCGACCCAATCAGTCCCCAGCAGAGGGAATCAGAACTCTGCCACCTAAGGACAACACACCCTTCTAACTTACATAGGAAAGGGCAGACATTGAAATAGAAAATATTTTTCCCCTCCTGGTAGAGGTAATAACTGAGAGATTGCTACCTTGAGATGGAATGAAACCCCTATTAATGTTATTAAAATCATTCAGAACACTTGGAGTCATGCAGTAGTATTAAAACGAATGTAGGAGACTAACAGCAACCCATGCCACCTCAGTTTCATCTTATAGCTCCTTCATAGTGTTTGTCAGTATGCACAGTTTTTTTTTTAAATAGGTAAAATGGTGAAAACCTTTACTATACAGTCACTCTTTATTGTGTAAAAGAATCGTGGACAGGATTGTACCCCTCTTACATCACCGATGGAATCTTTAATATAACTCATTTCTCATTGAATTTGATGTAACATTTTGATCTAGCTTCTGTTGTTTGAAACTTTACTATTATTACTATCACTGTTACAATCCCTTACGGAGGACGTTTGTGTAAAACCTACATTAGTAGCTCGAGCTCCCATCACACGAAGAGAAGCCATGACAGGCAGCTGCAAAGTCGTTACTCTGGTACTGGGTGCCTGGCACTCTGTCTTACAGCAGCAGTATTTTGACACTTAGTTTGTTGGTCTTTCTGGCCTCAGTTTCCTTACTTGAAAAATGATGAGGTTAGAATAAATAAACTTCAGGATTATTTCCAGCTGCAACTGTACCCAATTGGATGAATCCTAAGATCTTTTGGAAGGAATTACTGCTTGGGCCGGAGGCTCATGTACTTATAGTAAATGTGAAGAGCTTTGACACGAGCCGTGTTTAGCTAGCACATTTTTATGGAAAGCAAATGGGAGTAGTTTTTAGCCAGTGTGTTCTAGCCAGTGTGTTCTATCCACTGTCGTTGAACCTGTCTACTATTTGCCGGGTGTGGCACGGGCTTCACACCTGTGCCACACCCGGCATGTTCCTGCAGAGGAGCTTGGAGTTTGCCCCTTCCTGGGAAAAGGTGAAGCTGGGAGGTTAAACTATTCACCCACCTGAACCTGGCACCTGGGTTTCCATGGAATCCTTTCTTCGGAGTGTTGTTGAGAGGCAGCCTTGTTTGTTCACAAGATCTAGTGATGGTTTCCATGTACTGCACATAAACACCTTGTCAGGCACCAGAGACAGGTTGGGGAGAATGATTGATGGGAGTGGGCTTGTGAAATCACACCTGCTGTCTCGGCAGATGGGGATAAAAGCCGTAGTAACCTGTGGAGTTGCTGATCCTGTTCAAAAATTCACTCATAAAAACATAATTTTAGCTCTTCTGCAGAGTTTAGAAATAGCCATTATCTTAAACCAAACACCAGGGGAGCAAGTACTGTATGAGTTTTCAGCCATATAATTTCAATAAAGTAGCAAGACACCTTCACCAACTGGGCAAACTGGTGTTTGAGTGCTGGGGTGGTACAGCAACTACACTCTGCCAAGTGTAAAAATGCCATTCAAGCTGCAGTTGCTGGCTGACTGCCCATGGCGCATATAAACCTACCGATAGAGAATCCCCAGCCCCATAAGAGTTCTTGCCTTTAGTGCACAGGATGTCCCCTGGAGAGGAAAAGGGACTGGTAGACTGCATATAGTGCAAACCAATGAATGCATGGGCAATGGGGAGCAGGGACCATTGACACCAGTAGGAAAGCCATGTGGACCTGATGAACTGTTCTGAGCTCTGTTAGGCTCGCGTTATTGTTGGCTCGGTTCTGTTCAACTTAGCAATATGCTACCCTAATTTACTCTGATATGCATTTAAAATTTATTCCAAAATTAGTTGTTGAGTTCCCACTTCATTGCATTGTTTTACAGATGGCACAAAGTGGCGTTGGGATGGACAGAACATATCTGTGCACATTGAGAGAAGAACGTAACAGATCGAGGCAACCAATGCGAGGAAGGTCCCAAGGGCAGATGCTACTATCAACTACAAATGACCTTTCACATGCTTCGAGCTGTGTGGACTGAAGAAGGAAAGGGCTGCCCTCTGAGTGGGAGAGGAATACTTGGGAGAAAAGTGAGGAATTGATTTGGGCCTCCCAGTGTATGGAAACGAGGCTTAAAGGAGAATATTTAAGAGAAGAGGGTTTCACCCATCATAGTTCAAAGTATTATGCAGTTGTTTTTTTCACTCACCCAGCAAATGCTTCTTGAGGATTGGTTTTGTGCCAGGACTGTCTTAAGGCAAAGAAACAGAGAGGACCTTGCTCTAGCCTAGGGAGATGAGCACAGGCAGCTGACAAGGAAGTTGTGTGTGATGGTGAGTATTCTCCAGACAGCTGAGACTGGGTGGTGGATACAATAAATGAGTGACTATGCTAGACCGGGTGCTTTCTTCAATTCTTGGAAGAGGTGAAGGTTAAGCTCATAGGGCAAAATCAAGAAGCAGCCAGCCAAGCAGAGGTCAGGGGTCAGAGCATGTGCAGGAGAGGGAACAGCTGTAGCAGAGGCCCTGAGGTAGGGCACAGCACTGGCGTATTTGAGGAGGTTATTGTTGTCCAGTATGGTGAATGACAGGAGAGTGGGACAAGGGAGGTGGGAGGCCATGGTGCCAGATGATGCAGGAGTTTGCCTTTTATTCTAAAGGAGATGGAAACCCTTTGGAACTGATAGATTTCATACACTGATCCCTCTGCTGTCTGAGAATCAGCTGGAGCGAGAACAAGGGAGGAATCGAGACAGTGATGGAGAAGCAAGGGGCCTGCTTGGCATCCAATGGTGTTGCTGGAGATGGAGAGAACATATATTTGAGTTATGAGGTGGATACAGAGTTGACAGGATTTGCGGATGGATTGGCTGTGGGCAGGAGGGAAAGTGACTTGTCAAAACAGTGCCAGAATTGGACTCAGTTATCAAGCGTGTGCTGGCTTCTCTGAAATGTTGCAGCAAGCTTCAGGAGTGCATTGAGTTTGCAAATAAAAGTAAGGCTTCCTGTGGAAATAAACAAAGGACAAGTAAGCAAGCAAGGCTATTTTTCCTGAGCTTGGTGGTGCAGGGGTCCAGTCCCTGTCACTATGGTTTTGAGAGATTCAAAGGCACACAGGAGAAGGAACCTGTATGGTGGGGGCAGGGAAAGTAGTGTGGGTGCCCTGGTTTAAGACTGGGGGATGGGGAAGCTACAGGCACTAACTACAAGCAGAATATTTTGTTAAACATTTGAATAAGGGTGTATGGATTGAAATTTCCAGAAAACAAGCCACACCGGTGTTAAGGATTCTGTGAGACTAGCTGAGGGCTGGAATGTTACAGATCTAGAGGCAAATTGTCTTGAGCTATTTTTAACTTCCCTAATAGCTACTTATTACGCACTTCTGTGTCTGACTTAACATCCTCGTGACTTCATAGTAAACCCTTTTGGGGATGTATTAACAGACTGTTAATTTCCACTACCCAGAAGCTAAGAACATCGTCAGATAATGCCTGAGACCTACTGTGGAGACTCATCTGCTTGGCTGTGAACCTCTACCTTGGGTTTCCACCCATGCACTTTAGCAATGTTTCCCTCACTCATTGCCTTTTTATTCTGTAACTCCAAAACTTTGGGAAATCGTTTACATCTGTCACACACTTTTGGGAGCAATGTGAATCTGTATTTCTGGGCCACCATTGCTCATGGGCTTAAGAATAAATGTGTCTTCTGTCCTTTGAGATGAGAGCTGTGTTTTCTATCAGCAGGTGCATATTTAGCCTACAGGAAGAGGGAGACCACCATTATTAACATCCTGGCCATTTGAGGGCGATGTTCTATAAATTACTGTTCAGCTCTGTGGGGGGCTCTAGAGATAACAACCCACTTCCCTGCAAGTCTGAGCTGTACTGGGTTGGTTTTCTGGGTTGCTCTGGACTGAGTGGTGTGCTAAACATGTAGTTACAGGTCAAAGTTCTATTTTTATATATTATCCCTTTATGAATACAGTGTCCTAATGTCTTGAGGATACCTGTTTTTGCTTGTTTTATTCTGAACATTTCTGTATATTTCTATCTCTAAGCTCCTACAAATCCATTTTCTCCCATCATGTATTTTTTCCATTTTTATTTCTTTTTCAATCTTGTTTTTTTCTGGTTGTTAGACTTTCCTTCAATGGCTCACTAGCCCTTACCTCACCCAAATGACTTTTTTTGTTTGTTTGTTTGTTTGATGTAGTGGTTTGAAAGAAAATGGCTCCCAAAGGGAATGGCACTATTAGGAGGTGTGGCCTTGTTGGATTAGATGTGGTCTTGTTGGAGGAAGTGTGTCACTGTGGAGGCAGGCTTTGATGTCTCATATATGCTCAAGTTACTCCCAGTGATATAGTCTACTTCCTACTGCCTGCATATTGACATGTGGCAGCTCCTTCTCCAGCACCATGTCTGCCTGCATGCTGTCAGGCTCCCTACCATGATGATAATGGACTAAACCTATGAACTGTAAGAGAGTCATCACAATTAAATATTTCCTTCATAAGAGTTGCTGTGGTCATGATGTCTCCTAGGACTGGGATCGCCTAATGTCATTCATGCCCTCTTAGTCCACTTGTTGACACATTATCACTGTGGATTGGAGTTCAGAGGGCATCCACTAGAATTTCCACATCTCTTGTATACCAGTACTAACAACTGGGCCAGAGACACATGGATAATGATGGAAATAGAGACAGTTTATTAGAAAAGAAAGGCAAGCTGGGGATGTGGCTCAGTTGGTAGGGTGCTTGTCTAGTTAGTATAGAAGGTCCTCAGTTTGGTCCCCAGCACTGTGTACATTGAGCATGTCTGTAATTGCAACACTGGGGAGGTGGTGGCCAGAGAATTATAAATCCAAGGTTATCCCCTGCTGCATAAACTTCCAGACTGCTTATAAAAGATACTGTTGAGAGGAAGAAAGTCCAGAGAATGAAAGTGGACCAGTAGCTGGGAAAACAGTGGTTCAAATGGCTCTGGGCCATGGGGGTCACAATCTTTTCTAGATGGGTTTTGTAGCACCCACTTTCTCCTGCATTTGTATTCATGGGCTTTCTCCTGCTTGCTTGCTCTGACTGTCCCTTCCTCTCTCCCTTGCTGGTGTTCACGGGTTTCAGTCATCTCCTCTGTCCTTAGTGATGTCTCTCTCCACCTTATTCTCCTTATTATAACAGGGTTCAAAGTATGGCTTTCCAATAGGTGCTGAGAAGCTAACTTTGATACTGAACTTGTCTAGAACAAGATAAAAACAGAAAATGAAAGTAAAACTGTAGTAAGTGAAGAGGAGCAGGCGGGCCGCAGTCCCGTCCAGCCTGGCTCCAGGCCGCTCGCCACAGGGCCCCTTGTCCCGTCCCACCCACCTAGCTTAACTCCCGAAATAATTACACAGAAACTGTATTCATTTAAAACACTGCCTGGCCCATTATATCTAGCCTCTTCTTGGCTAACTCTCACATCTTGCTTTAACCCATATCTGTGTATCACCACAGGCTTGTGGCTTACCGGGAAGATTCTAACCTACATCCATCTCAGGCATCTGCCTGTCTGTCCTTCTTCCCAGAATTCTGTTCTGTCTACTCCGCCTACCTAAGGGCTGCCCTATCAAAAGGCCAAGGCAGTTTTCTTTATTCAACCGATGAAAGCAATACAAATACAGAAGAACCTCCTACACCATAAAACATCCGTGAATGTTTTAGGCACATTGACTAATTTTTTATCTGTTGAAGTTAATATTTCAATTTCAGACTCATGTGCCTTCTTTCTCTCCATGTTTTTAAAAAACACAAGAACTAAGCAACCAGAACATGGTTTGGGAAAGCACAGTGCTAGATTCCCAACAGCGGGCAGTCACAGAGTGAGTGAGAAGGGAGTGAGGATGTAAGCGAACATTTTGCTGTGTATATTCAGGCACACAGCAGTACTCACTAGACTGGAGAGCAAGTGCTGCTTGCCAGGCCAGGTGACTCGGTTTCCCTTCTCAGGGGGATTTGCCATCACTGAGGCCACGCTGGCCTTTATCTCACCAGGACAGGTGGAGAGCCATCTGTCCTATACTGGAAAGTCTCTTATGTTTGGGGGTGGGATGCACATGTAGCAAGACTCTTGTCTTCAAAACTTACCTCCCCTGCTTGTATTCATGTGTATCTAATAATAGGACTCAGATTCTTTCACATATCAAAGTCATAGAGTATTAATAAAGTCTAGAAAAATATTTATATTAATTATATATTATTGCAATATTATATATTATAATAATATATCATATCATATTTCATATTATATTATTGGCTATATTAATTTTATTTATTGAAATTTAAGTATAACTGAGCACACACACATAACTTGAATGTATAGAAGATTCTAGTGGCTTTCTTTATGATAGCTCACTGAGACTTCCTTGTGCTCTGTTCTTTTGGTACTGTACATTTTGGTCAGAGATAATTTTAAAAATCCCATTCTATTAGTAAATTCAGATTTTTTGGGTAAAATATTCTAATCTTCAGTTTATGGAATGTGGTCAAAGTGGATCAATGAGATGATTCTACAGGTAAAGGTGACTTTTGCCAAGCTTGACAACATAAGTTTGAACACATGATGGAAGGGAGAGCCAACTCCTGTCAGTTGTCTTTTGACCTACACACACACACATGCACACACACACATATGTACACGCATACACACATGCACACGCATATACACACACATACACACACACAAATATAAATGATAGCTCAAAATGCAATGGTCAAAGTGTCAGTCTCTTCTAACTCTGCTCTGGAGTTGAGATCAGCACACCCTAGATGTGCCAAGAGCACGCAATCAGGAAGGCCTTCACATCTAGTCCTCCCATACCCACCTTTCAGAGGCAGCATCCTCCTGTCTCCGTCAGCTGGCCCTCTTCCGCTCTAGCTGTCTCAGAAGGCACATCTCCACAGCACCTCTGCATCCCAGAAGACCAGAGATCTCACAAAACCCCGCTATAGTCTCTCATCAGTTTCCTGTGTGATGAGCTTGGGTTTGCTTGCCTCTGCTACTCTGAAGACAAGTATACACTCCCATCTCACCATTGGCATTTCCCACCGTTGCCCCCTGAAACACAATGACAGACATCTTGAAGCACAGATTTTTCTTTTTAAATCTCTTAAGAAAAACAAAATCTCCTTTGAAGTTCATCATTTACCGTTCACGTTCCCAGCCAATTCTGCATCCTGTCACCTACTATGCTGAAGGCAGGGCAACTTTCTCAAGACTGGGGAAGCTTGTCTGCTCACTGCTTAGGAAATTCCCGCAGGCAGGTATCTCCAATCAGCTCTAATCTACTCTTCAGTGGCTTTCTCTCAAAAGGAGCCACTCGAGGCTGAGCCAGAGGCTTGTCAAGAGCTTGAGGCCTTCTGGGGAACAGAGAGAAATGAAGAACAGTGGGTGAGCCAGCGGGGAGGGGCTGCCTGTGGACAAACTTATCCATCTGCTACTAAAGCCCAGTGCAACCTCTCCTGCAGATGAAGTGGCTAGATTTCGAGGGAGAGAATGTTATTTAAATCAAAGTGTTACTTTTGATTTATTTTTGTCTCATTTGCAGTAATTGGGAGATACCTTCAGAAATCTCCATAACATGAAAGTTACGTATGCTCATCCTTGGTCTAATTAAGGGATCCTGAGTGTGTGTTGTGCTGAGGTACCAGCACATCCAAGGATGCTGACATGTCCTGGCAAAAATGTGAATGTCAAAATGAGAAAATGGTAATTGTTTGTAATCACATAGTCAATAAAATATATATGGTTTTGTCAACATTCCAATTATTCCCAAATGAGTTAAGCAAAGACACTAAATTCCAAGGCAGCTTTTATTATTCATGCAATAATAAACACAGACAGTAAAACACTAACTTTTGAAAGTATTGGTCTTATGGCCGAAAACAGAGGTAGTTTTATTTTCAGGTTTCAAGTTAATTCAAAGTGAGGAGGGATAGTTAATATACAAAAATATTGAACAGTACAATTAGAATAGAAAAAGTTTAAGCTGAAAGCATTTGTATTTTAATACCACAAATGAGTTAGAATTAAAAAATATCTTATTCACGTATAAAACACCAATTCACATAAGTAGAACTTGGGGAGATTTTTTGCTTAAGATTGCTTATGGGAGAAAGACTTCGGAGGGAATGGGTGATTAGCTTCTAAGCTTAAAGATTTAGCAGTCTGATTAAAATGAAGGAAGCATCCACACACAGCTTCAAAGCCCTAAGCAAAAGCACGCAAAGTAAGGGACATTCCTCTTGAACTGCTGGCTGTTCCACCTACTTCAGACTGTTACACTAGAGCTCATTTTGAGCAGAAAAGCTATGTCAGAGGGGATCATAGCCATAGGCAGGGCTAAGGCAGTGACTCTGATGCAAACCATGCCTCATGCTGTGTCCTCGATCACCTGCTAAAACGATCCATCATCACTCTACCGCCTGCCCCTAGATTATTTTGAAATATGGAGATTACACAATGAGCTACACGTGCTTAAAGTATGCAATTTCATAACTTTCTATATAAGTTTATCACTCCAGTCAAGTTGGCTTCCTCCTCAAAGCTTCCTTGTGCCCACTGGAAGTCCCTCCCAACAACCCCTTTTGGTACCCAGACAACCACTACTCTGCTTTTTGCTGCTATAGATTAACTTGCACTGTTAAGAATTTTATTGAAATGAAATGCTATATTCTGTATTTTTTGGCTTTTACTCAGCTTAATTATTCATTGTTTTTCATTTGTTTTTTTGAGAGAGTCGCATATAGCCTGGACTGAGCTCAAACTCACTATGTAGTAGATAGCTGAAGCTGGCCTTGAACCTCTGTTCTCTTTTCCTTACCTCCCAACGGCTGGCAAGACAGTTGTGTGCTACCACAACAAGTTAGTTACTCTCTGTGTGTGTTGGGGGGATGTACTCGCACATGCTCACTCTTGCACACGAATATGTTGTTTATATAAATAGTTCATTTTTATCTATTCATTTCTGCTAGTACATATCAATTATATAAATTAAAATAAGTTTCATTGTGATATTTTCATATGTGTATGCAAAATGCTTTAATTATAGTCCATTTCTTTCTCGACACTGGGTAAGAACCCACTACCCATAGAGAAGAGGCTGGGCCATGTGACAGGCTGGAGCAGCAGCAGTAACCGTGCTGGTTGTCATGCTCACGGTATACGAAGCCCCCGGGTCCTCCCAGCTCTTCCTGCGGTTTGTTGCATTGTCACATGGTTGTCACTTGTGCCGGCAGTACTTTTTACTTTAGTCCTACTGATGGCTAACAGTGCTATCTTGTGGTTTTCACTTGCCTTTCTCTAATGAATGAAAGTTGAGCATCTTTCCAGGGGCTTGGTTCCCATCCACACGTTTTAAGTTGATCGTTATATCTGGAAACACAGTGTACTGCTGGTGGGAGGAAGGTAAAAAATAGTCAATGGATGAAAAATAATAATGGTAGCAGCAACAAAGAACTACAATTAGAAACTCCAAGAGAAAGCCAAAAGTGCACAGAGGAAGCCATTTCCACAGATGAAGTAAATGACACTGTAGGAGCTGAACAAATGGTGTGACAGAGAGCGGTTATTTCTGAAATAATGAACCAAAGCTTCAGCTATCTGGGGAAGATGAAAAGGGTAGAAAAGCACCAACTGGTGCTTTGGATTCTCGTTGTCTTCCCTTAAGGGTGCCACAATCACCATACTTAAATACACGTGTGTGCTGTCCGTGGCTGTGTTTTCACCTTTGAAATTATGATGTCATTTCAAAAGATAGGTGTTCTCTCCCACTGATGTGCCTTCCTTCCTTCCTGTGGTTTCAAACTTTGTTTTCTTGCGAAGTAAAAAGCACTCTTGCTGTTGCTTTTCCTTCCAATGGTCTCCCGACTGCTGCAGACAGCTGATGAAGCATTATTACTTCTTCCAAATGTAAACTTTTGCTCATTAAGCCGCAAAAATTGAAAAACTCTCACATCATCACTTAAACCTCTTAGCATTCTTTTGAATCTTCTTTCTAGCCTCAAAGAAAAAATTTGGAGCAGAATAGTTCTTAGTTCTAAAATATAGCTTTCTGCAGTTTGGCTTACGTTTCTTTTTCTTTAGTTTTTCTTACCAGATTCAAATATACACCTCATAGCTTTATCTAAAGAGAGGAGAGAAGAGAGAAGGTCTTTGTGCTGGGTAAAAAAAAAAAATGGTCATTTCCTTCCTGTCTCCTCTCCAAGACCAAAGTTTTATAAAGAAAATCAGATTCCATATACAAATTATTTTGATCATCTTTTTGGCTCAAATTATACTTTTTAAAGAGTAGACACGATTGTTTTGCTTTTTCTTTTTAAATTTTCATTTAAAGAGTATGAGTATTTGCCTATGTTCTATGTCTGCACACCAGGTAGCACTGTGCCCTCGGAGGCCAGAAGAGGGTTTCCTGGGATGGGGGTTGGTTACAGGGGTTTGTGAGTCACCTTGTGGGTGCTGAGAATTGAACCAAGGAATTGAGCCCTAATTGCTGAGGCACCTCTCCATTACCAAGACAGGTTTTGTTTTGTTTCTTATGTTGTTTCAGGTGAAAGGGACAGAGAGACATCTCAGTCCCTCTCTTCACTTGGTTTTCCTGCTCTCAGATCCCTTGCTGTCCCCAGGAAAGTCTCCAGAGAGACTTTCTCTCCGCTGGCTCATGCTGCCCACTCGCGGGAAGCGTTCTCATGCTCGTTCTTCAGTTGTTTCTTGCAGTATGCGCACTGTAACTCATTCGTTTTGTGATTGTTTTTAATTCTCACCACAACAATTTGCTTATTTTAATTCCCTGTGAAACATTTTCTCCTGTTATATTGCTTTTTGAAAATTATTTTTACTTTCACAGACACAATGTTCTTTCTTGACAATGACGCAAGAAATAAGAATTTATTTTTGGGGGCGGCGGTTCACCTCCAAAGAAGAATTTTTTTTCTATTAGATTGATATCTTTCTCAGGGATTATTTATATTTTAAAAATCCATTTAAATTAATTACCTGGCTTTGTTTTAAATTTTTAAATAATTTATATAGTGTTTACAGCACACAGGTGTAGCTTTTTTTGTTTGCTTAGAATTAATCTTGTCCCACTTCCCTTGAAATGTGGGAAACTTTTAACTGTGTGGGCCTCTTATCCTCAGCCCTTTTCTTCCTGGGGGTGTAGGGAGATTAGCATAACATACAACATAAACCCTGATAAGGTAAGGTCACCACTGTCTTTGCTTTAAGCTGTTGCCTGTGTTCAGAAGAAATAAGAGTAGATGGTTCTCTGTATTTACCGCTCGCTCCTCTTGCTCTGCATCCATTCCACTTGCTTCAATTTCTCTTCAGCCAGAAGAACTTTGTAGATAGTTTCATGCCTTCTACCTTGGCTGGCCATAAAATCACTTAATAATTTTTAAAAAATGACTCACCTCCTACTGTTGTTCTTCTCCCTTTGTCTCTTTTTTTAAATATATACTTTATTTTTCATTATCATATGTTTGTGACCACAGGTGTGCTGGAGCTGCACTGTGCATGTAGGGACCAGGGCAGCTTTCAGGTTCTCTCTTTCCCTCCAGGGGACAGGGTCATTGAACACAGGCTCTCACAGGGGCTTTTACCTGCTCAGCCATCTTGCCAGCCTTCCTTCTCCTCCTTTTATGAAATACGTCTCTTTTTGTTTCCCAGGCTGGTTCCAAATACTTGGGCTCAAGGGATTCTTCTACATTAGGCCTAGGAGCATTGTGACCTCAGGGCCATACCACAGTACCAGTCTTCGGTAATGTTTTTGTTTGTTTTCTGTGCTAGGGACTAAACTCATGCTAGCCAAGTGTTCTACATTGTCTTTGTTATAGAAATAGAATAAAAATGTATTCTATTTCTCATCATTCTGTGTATGTGTATGTGACGCCAGGGAGGAGGGTTGTTTGCATCACGATGCATGGGTGGAAGTCAAGGGACAGCTTCGTGGGGTCACTTCTCTCGTCCCACCTTACCTGGGTTCTGAGAGTGGGAAGCAGGACACCGGGCTTGAACAGCCAGCACCTTCTCCCACCAAGCTATCCTGCAGGCCTCCTGCCCTCCTTTTTAAAGGATATTTTTATGGTTTTTTTTACTTTCAGAATTTTACAGCAATCTCTTCTTGTATCTGGTAGTTACTAGTCTGGCTAGGAAACTGCAGGCATGGCTTTTCTTTCTTATGTTCACTACGTCTATAGTTTAATAGTCTAAAGTTTATGTTTTTCACCAAAAACTTGAAATGTTTTTGGCCATTACTTTAAAAATACATTTATATGTTCTCATGTTTATACCTTTCCTTTAAGGTCTCCAATTATATGCATTTAGACCACATATTTTTTGTCTCATGCGTCTCTGGATCTTTACATATTTAATAACCATTTTATTCCCTTTCGTCTTCAGCTTGGATAATTTTTTTTTAGCCTTCCTTAAAATTGATGAATTCTTTCATTTATTACCTCACTTCCACTAATTCCATGTAGTGGATTTTTTAACCTAACTTTTCCCAATCGTTGAATTTGTTCTTAGTTTTAAAAACATAGCTTTTACTTTCTCCTGTCCTCCTATCGTTTTACTCGTTGCAAGCATATGTTTCTTTTACCACATCAAGCATAGTTGCGTGGCTGCTCGTCCATCATTTGGTGCCCCCCCTTAACTCCTTTATGTCTCAAGAGTGAGTCACACTTTCTTAGTTCTCCGATCAGTAATTTTTCATTTTACTCTGGACATTATGAATGGCAGGTGCAAACTGTGTCATATGTTTTTCAAAGATTTATGTTACGAGGCAGCTGACCTGGCTCCATTCAAAATACCAAATTTATCTTTGAGGTGGCAACTTAAAAATCAAGCTCACAGATTTTTGCCTTTTTGGATTGGATTTAGGAGTCAGCAGTATTTTGGACAGTATTTAAGTAAAGAGCTTGGGGGCTCACTCATTGACTGTGGCGCTTCTTTTGGGTTCTCCTCTCTATTTCCCAGCGGCTGCTGTTTTCCTCTGCTCTTCCAACCAAATGGTGCATAGTTTTCTATTGGAAGTTTGGCTGTTCTGAACTCTTACTAACTGCAGCTCACCTTCAAGGTAAGTACTATAAAGATAAGACAGACTCTCCATGTGCTTATATTTTTTGCAAGTCCAACATTGCTCCAGAACCTACCTGATTCAGTTGATTCTCCAGCACCTTCAGGGAGTTTACTGTTTACCCACTGTGAAAAGCTCATCACTATCATCTGTAGGTAGATAGGTCAGTCTTGCTAGACCTTACTTTGTCATTAATTTTGATTGTTGTTGTTATTGTAACCCAGGCTGGCCTGGATCTTTCTATGTAGCCAAGGCTTGCCTTGAACTCCTGATCTTCCTGCCTCAGACTCCTGAGTGTGTGTGTCACTGGATCCAGTGACCATGAGAATTTGAGCTGTAGAAACATAAGGTTCTGGGGATTTTCTTCAGTTTATTCATCCTTATACTAGACACCATGGGTATCAGCTTGGTGTAAAACAACAGGATTTGGTTCTTTACAAGGCGGGGACACTCCATTTCTATATCCTCCAGTCAAAAACTAAAGTGCAAATTGAAAAGTTTATTTACATTGTAGCTCAGGGGTCTCGAGGGAGTGGGAGGCAACTGAAGTTGCAACAGCAGTGCAATCCACAGAGGATTTCATCTCTGTGCCAAAGAGTTTCTCTTCTGTATTTGAAAAGTGGTTACCTTGGCAGTGTCCCTGATTTTCACCTGGCAGGGCAGCCTATTCCAGATGTTGTATCAAAACTAAGCCTTGCCTATAGTTAGCTAAGCCTTTGAAATAACTTTCTAATAATTAAAGTTTCCTAATACCGAGTTCTGTCACTGGGATCGTTCATGTGGAGGACTGGTGGCCATCCATCTATTTTTTGTATTATTTCTTCTCTTGCTATGAGGGCTAGTGGGAGGAAACAGTGCTGATATCTCCTTGGCGTGTGGTAGATCGTCACTGTGGGCTGCATAAACAAATATTCATTATATTATTCTCTGTATGAATAAATCAAGACAGACTTTTCTTTGCATTATGTAAGGGTAGATTTAGCATTCTAAAGAATAAGAATTAAAGAGTTATGGTAGATATTTCTAATGTCTTTAATTTAGAAGATTTGATTGAGTGTTTTGGTCACTCCCCAATCCCTCCCTTCAAATTCCTTCCCTATTTTCACCACCAGCACCACCGCTTTTCCCTTTCTACTCCCTGTGCTCTTTTTCAAGCTCACTGAGTCTACTTGGTGTCGCCTATGTGCACCTGGGTGTAGGGCCATCTGCTGGAGCATGGGTAGCCTCTCAGTGCCACACCCTTGAAGGAAACAGCCTCTCCCTCATTCACCCCCCCCAGCCCCACTGCCAGCAGTTGCCAATAGCTCTTGAGCCAGGGGCAGGGCTTCAAGAGCTCCTCACCCACCCATGCTAGGAGTTGGACTGTCTTGATTGTGTGCAGGTCTCATACACGAAGTCACAGCCCTGTTATGTCTGGCAAACACTGTTCCGCTGCCATCGTTCACTACCTCTGACTCTTAGGCTATTTCTTCCCCTTCTTCCACAATGATCCCCGGGACTTGGGAGGTAGGAGATGTGATATAAATGTCCCATTTAGAGCTAAGCACTCCCCAGTCTCTTATTCTCTAACACTGACTAGTTGTGAGTCTCTGTATTTATCCACATCTTCTGCAACAAGAAGCTTCTCTGATGAAAGCTGAGCGAGGTTCTAACTTAGGGGTATAGAGATAAGAACTTAGGAGGCAGTTATGATTCTGTCTATTTACCATAATAATAGTAGTAGGTTGTTCTCCAGGACAGCCATTTGTTTTAGCCTAGTTAATGGTACTAGAGATGAATCGCATCTTGTTTTAGGGATTTAAGTCCGAACAGGAAGCGGTGGGTAACTCCCGCAACATTTGCCTGAGTGTCACACAGTAAGAACATTCAAACAGGTGTTCCTTTGTTTTCTTGCCTCAGTACCAGTCATTAGGAGCATGAAACTGAGTCTTTTTCTTACCAAGGAGGTTTCAAATAGTATTGGTTTTCATAATTAGTCATACTCAGAATGCAGTAAGGTATATTTAAAGATGCTAACACCATCATCTTGCCTTTCCAAGTCACTCATCATACAAAGTGAACTGCCTGTTTGAGGCCACGTGGAAGATTTTGATCACTTTTGAAATATTTGTCTCTGACAATGACTCCAGCTGTGACTATTGCCCAGCTCACACCTTCCTCCTGCTCCCTTACCTTATCAGCCTAACGGAGTGTTTGTCACGGTATAGTGGCATCTTCCTAGGGAGCGTCTAAACATCTGAGAGTTTATCATGGTGTAGAGGTATTCCCCTAGGGAGTGTCTAAAAATCTGAGTGTTTATCATGGTATAGAGGTTCTCCTAGGGCATGTCTAAACATCTGAATGGAGAAATGAATTATCTAGTTTCCTCATCAGATATCAGACAATAGTTCTTGCCTCAGTTAAAGTTCAGGCCTTCTCTGTCCATTAGCTTTGGCAGAGAAGTGACAGTGCATGAAAGTGACATCAGTGGCCACTTGCTGCACACCTTTGTCTGGGCCAGGCTGCTTTGGAAAATCCTTTATGTGCATTATTTTGTTATAACTTAAAGGGCTCTGCGAGCATGCACACATTGTTCCTAATTCACCAAGAAGAAACTGAAGCATTGGGAGGTTGGGTAGCCCCTCATGATCACTCTCTCAGGAACTGGCAGAGCAGGGTCTGAACCCCAGCATTCTTGGATTCAAGATCTGAGTCTTTAACTGTGGTTTCAACTACACCAGGAAATGACCCATGATAGATGGACAGATGTGGGACTTCAGAATACTTTGTGAGGTTGCTTTGGGTCTTGGAGGGACTTGAGATGGAAAGAGGATTCTGTTTTTGTGTGCTATGCTCATGACTCCAAACACATCTCCCAAACTGTCACAGGAAGTACAGTATTAGTTCCAAGGCTCCCTCTTAGATTATTGGCACTGAGCCTATGACTGTACCCTCCTGAACATGCCCAATCTCTCTCAGCAGACTATTAGCGTGTAGAATTTGTGGAAAATGTGGTGCCCCAGAATAGCAACCAAAAAAGGAACTGTTAGTGAGACAAATTTGATCTTTTTCCTCCCATCCACAATTTTGTTAGCACCCCAGATGGAAAAGCCGTAGTCCAAGGCAAACAAACTACCACCTATGTGAATCTGCTGATGGCCAAGTGCTTATTAGTGCTAATTGTCAAGCACCTACTATATTCATTATCTTTTAGAAAATTGTGGAGAAACATAAAATGTGGCATATAAATCATCCTAAGCATATAATTCAGTGGCGCTAATCACAATCACTAGGCTGGAGGCAGCCATGGCTATTTCCAAAACACTTTTGTCATCTCATCCAGAATTGTATCCATTAAGCAATGGTTCCTTTTATTTTGAAAATATTTTTGTGTATTTGCAAACGTGCACAGGTGCAAGTACATGGTGCATTCAGGTAATGTGGAAGCCAGAGGTCACTATCAAGTATCTTCCTTGGTTGCTCTCTACTTTATCTTTTGATACAGTGTCTCTCACTGAATTTGACACTCACTGATGGGCTTGGCTGTCTGGCCAGTGAGCTCTAGGGATCTGCCTGCATCTACTCCCTGCTCTGTCCCCTGCACTAGCAAGATAGTGGTGCATGACCACACTTGGTCCTTTTAGCATGGACATTCGGCATTTGAACTCAGATCTTTATGCTTGCACATGCTTGCATGGTAGGCACTTGACTGACCAAAGCCAGCCTCCCACTCTCGGCAGCAATTCTTCTTTTTCCTGTTTTAAAGTCAACATTTGTAACAGGAGGAGCAGGCTACTTATCATCCCGGCAGCCCAGCTATCTTACACCCGAAATAATCACACAGAAACTGTATTCATTTAAACACTGCCTGGCCCATTAGCTCTAACTTCTTATTGGCTAATTCTTACATCTTAATTTAACCCATTTCTATTAATCTGTGTATTGCCACATGACTGTGGCTTACCAGCAAGATTCTAACTAGCGTCCATCTCAGGCAGGAGATCCATGGCGTCTCTCACTCTGCCCTTCTTCCCAGCATTCATTTCTGTCTACTCTGCCTACCTAAGTTCTGTCCTATCAACTAGGCCAAGGCAGTTTCTTTATTCATTATCCAATGAAAGCAACACACAAACAGAAGGAACTCCTACACCAAACATTAACCGCTAATGTACTGTCTCTAAATTTGCCTAGTCTAGATATTTCATATAAGGAGAATGATACAATATTTGTTCTTTTGTGTCTGTCTTATTATATTAATCATGTCTCAAGGTTTATTCATACTCTAACCTATATCACAGCTGTATTCCTCTACTGTTGAATAATATTCTACTGTATGTATATGTATACACATTCACTTACCCATTTTTCTACAGACAACATTTTGATCATTAGCTATTGTAGATAATGCAACTATAAACATTGACTCGTAAGTATCTTTTTGACTCTCTCTTTCAGTTATTTTGGATATACACTAAAAGGTGAAATGTATGGTAGGCAGTTTTTAGAATGTCTCAGCATGCTGCTTCCTTCTTTTATTCAAGCCCTTATGTTAACCTCTCCCTCTAAGTGTGAGCCGAATGACAGAGACTTGTCTTTAATAAATTGGCTACTGCAAGGAAGATGCAAAGCTCCTGAGATTAGGCGGTGAAAAGCTATGACTTCTTTCTGTTTTGCAGTCTTTCACTCTCTTGCTCCATTGCTCTCAGGGATGCTAGAGCCCATGCTGAGAGCTGTGTGAAAGAAAGACTTATGTGGCAAGTGACTGAAGGAGGTCACAACTAACAGAAAGTGAGGGCCTCAGTCCAGAAGACTTGGGGAACAGAATTATACCACCAACTCTCTGAAGCTCTTAGACATGGATCTTCACTCACTTGAGCCTTCAGATAAGAGCACAGCCTTGGGCAGCACCTTGGGAGAGCTTTGTGAGTGAGTGTGAGATAAAACCATTTCACAGACTCGTGCTGCATAGACAAACTGAGGTAATGGACATCTGTTGATTTAAGCTCCTAAGACTACAGGGAATTTAATATGGAAAAGTAGGTAACTAATAGTCTACATTTACTGCTCCCTGATAATAACATTAAACTAGGTTGGATGTAAGACAAAGATATTTAAAGAAGCAATAGTGGAGTAAGTACTTTTACTGGACCTGTTTGAGAGCATTTGACATGGACCAGCCTGAAGAGAGAGCTAGATTCAGGGGAAGGAATAATCAATGTCTCTATGATTATAATTTTTTGCTAATGAATCTATGTATATTGCTCTTTAGGATGATTCTTGGGTTCGGGATGCAATGGCAAATCACTAAGATCAATATTCTTTGTAGACTCTTCTAGGAGTAAAGAAAAGGTGCCATCTAAACCTTATCTTTGCTTCACCTTGCTCTTCCATTAGGTAAAATACAGCATCAAATTGAGAGACAGTTCATTACTTTTTCCTATTTTAGAATTTTCTGGATTGAAATAACAATGTTCATTTATCAAAACTGCTTGAGCTTTAAGAAAGCCAATGCATCATCAAGTACATCAGAGGCAAGTGATGTCAGTGTCTGCTGTTTGTTACACAGAGTTCCTGAGTGTATTAGGGGGGCTCAAAGGAAGCCCTTACAAGTATCAGCATGATAGTCTATGATATGCTATGTTTCTACAAGCATGCATTTTCCTGCATATAGTAGTGGTAAGGTTTATAGATTCTCAAAGGGAAATGGGACCTAAAGTAGTTGGCAGCCTACTGATTGGGTGTCACATTAGCCTCCTATTCTTGGTTGTAAGAATTCGGAATCTCAGATCAGGAATGGACATTTTCTGCTATCTAGGGTCTCCTTTTGCTGCTCATCAGATCACCATATCAGACCCTTTGTATACTGACAGTAGATCACTTTGGGCTCAACTACAGCCTCTCAAGGTTATGTGCTGAGGATGGACCTCATGTCCATCCACTAGAGTCTATCTCTTTGCAGGCCCATGATGGGACTCCTCTGTATAGTTGTTTCTCTGACTCAGGATAATTTACTTTTGTTTATACCTGATAATACCGAGAGGAGATTCTGGCAAATTAATATATTCTTTGATGTCAGAATGATGAGCAATTAGCTCTGAATGTAGAAGACTCCTAGTCCAATATTTACATTATCTTGTCACAGCCAGTCTCTCAGGTACTGAAGAATTTCTGCCATCCTCAGAAAGAATCCATTCCTCTATAGGGCAATTAGGTTGAAAATATCTTCTTTATTTCACTCTGGAAATATCTTCTATAATTTTATGTTCTCTGTTTTCTGTGACTATATATTAATCTTGGTTTTCCCTTTCAGCAATGGGTTGCTATACTTCTTCCTCCATAGGGGCATCTGTTTTGACACCAAAAATAGTTCTCAATTCAAGTTACTTTAAGAGTGATTCACGTTGTGATTTTGAAGCTTCTCATCTCCCTTAACCCAAGAGCACTTCATGAATGTTTTTCTCTTTATCACAGAAGACCTTTGAAATGAACTATATCCAGTAAGTCTACTCTCTTCACTTGGTAGAACTGTAATTTATGAGTGAGAATCTTTAGGAGCTGGAGATGTTGCTGGAATGTTTATGATTTGCATTTAATATACACATATGTAAATTAGTCATATGTTTGTCTTCATTAATTTTAATTTTAAAATTAATTTTATTTACGAATGCCCAGAAAATTAAGAAAGCATAGGTCTGCATTTCTTGAAGGCCTTTTTATCCATGAGGAGAAGACTTGTTCTCAATATGGGCGAACCATCTCACAGTGTGGAGACTAGGATAGAAAGTAGGTGGGAAGGGCAATTCTCCAGCACATGCATTTTAGCTCTCTCTTCCTAGCTGTCACGAAGGGAGCCCTCCACCATGTCCTTCCTGCCATGACTGAATCCCCTGAAACTGTGAGAAAAGTGACCTTTCTTTCTGTAAGTTTTTTTTGTCTTACATTTGTTTTCATAGTCACAGAATGTCTGAAACACATATATATACAGATGAGTTGTATAAAAATTCTTATTTATGCATGTATGAACATATATGGCAGCACTGACTGTGTCACACACACATGCATACATATACCATTGTCTTCATCATCTTTGCATATCACAGGGCTGATAGGAGGGAAAATAAGGAATTTTTATTTTGTAGCTGCATAGAACATGATTAATCCATGATAAATCTGAGTTATGAAATAGTAATGCTACACTTAAGAGTTGATCAGTATAAACCAAAATTGATCTGAGAGCCCAACCTTTCAGACCAGGGGAGGCTTAGAATAGATTGTATAATTAAAGAAATGCAGTATTACTTCATACCTGTGTACCGTAGAGGAAAATTCATATCATTGCTTATGGTTATTTAGTAATAACTTGTTTATGGATATTCTCATAGCAGATTTTCCAATTAGAGTTTTAACACTACACCAAGGAGCTCAGCCCTTTCAGGCATGTGTCTAAACAGTTATATTCATTTTGACATGGTGTAGAAGCTATATTCCTGTGACTCCTTCCAGTTTATAAAAACTTTTTTTTCCTGCGGTGAACTTTTAGGCTATATAGGGTCCATTAGCCTCCACTTCATCAATGAAGAAACAGCCTCAGAGAGGCCAGGGATCTTTGTGAAGGTCTGGGTTTTGTAGGCAGAGCTTTTCTGAAGGACTAGGGGAAGTAGTAGGTAGGGTTTTAGATGCAGGTGTAATCTGCTTCTTCACACAGTGGGGGTGTTCCTGGAAAGGAACTTTGGGGTTGTCTTTTTTTCACCTACCTTCAGAAAGGTAGGCTGGTAATGAGCAATGCTGGAATTGCCCTCTCAAGACCTCCTACATGAGAAATAGCATCCTATGACAAAAAATGAAAGTATAATTTACATACAGTATTTTGTATATACACTACGTGTATAACTTGATGAGCTTTGACAAAATGCAGACACATACTCAACCCACATTTGATCAAGATCATTTCTAATGCTTGAGAAATACTTCTGTTGCTTCATGGCCCATCTCAGTTTATGTCCTCTTGTCTCTTGTTCTACCAGCAGACTTCTGCTCTGACCTCAAGCCTGATAGTTGCGTAGAGTTGGTTTCCCATGTTTTTTTTTCTGGGTTGCCTGTGGATGAGGTTAGGTGGCAGCTGATGTGGGGTTCCCCTCTGTATACTGTGAATATATTGTATTACCACTGGTTAATGAATAAAGCTGTTTTGGCCAATGGCTTAGCAGAGCAAAGCCAGGTGGGAAATCCGAAGAGAGATATAGAGAGAAAGTAGGCAGAGTCAAAAAGATGCCATGTAGCTGCCGAAGGAAAACGACATGCCAGAACCTTTACTGGTAGGCCACAGACTCGTGGAGATACACAGATTAATAGAAATGGGTTAATTTAGGATGTAAGAGTTAGTTAATAAGAAGCCTGAGCTAAGAGGCCAAGCAGTGTTGTAATTAATATAATTTCTGTGTGATTATTTGGGTCTGAGCAGTTGGGAAACAAGCGGCTGGCCTCTGTTTATAGGCAGAACTTACTGTGTCATTTTCTTAAAAAAGTACTTCATATATATAAATGTGTGTGCATGTATGTATGTAAGTGTGTATGTATAAGTGTATACATATATATGTGTGTATGTATATTTGTGTATGTATGCATGTTTGTGTGTGTGCCATGCACATACAGGCACCCTCAGAAGCTAGAAGAGGGCATTGGATTCTCCTGGAACTGGAGTTACAGGAGATTGTAAGGCCCTGGGTACTGGAAACCAAACTGAGTCCTCTGGAAGAGCAGCAAGCACTCTTTGAGTAAATAATCATTGAGCAACATCTCCAGCTCTCATTCCTCATACCCCTAAATTTGCTATATTAGTAAAAATTATGTCACTGTGTTAAGAGACCCAAGAAAGCCAGGCGGTGGTGGCGCATGCCTTTAATCCCAGCACTCGGGAGGCAGAGGCAGGCGGATCTTTGTGAGTTCGAGACCAGCCTGGTCTACAAGAGCTAGTTCCAGGACAGGCTCCAAAGCTACAGAGAAACCCTGTCTCAAAAAACCAAGAGAGAGAGAGAGAGAGAGAGAGACCCAAGAAAAACACTTCGAGGAGGAAGGACTGATTTTGGTTCATGGTTTTAGAAGTTTCAGTCTGTCATCACGGCACTTAGGTCTGAGGTGAAGCAGAATGAATATCATGGCAGAGAGGGCATGGTAGGGCAAAGCTACTCAGCTCTGAGAGAGAGTGGGAGACAGCAAGGGACTGGAGTCTCGTTGTTCCTTCCAAGGACATGATCCCCACGACCCATTTCCTTTCACCTCCTAAAGTTTTGCCACCTCCCAATAGCACCACTCACTGGGACCAAGCCTTCAGCATATGCTGTGGGTAATGCTCTTGTACACTGTAAAGATTTGCCACTCATTCTGGCTTAATAAAATGCTGATTGGTCAGTAGCCAGGCGGGACAACAAGACTAGGAGAATTCTGGATAGAAGAAAGGCAAGATGAGAATGCTTCACTGAGAAAAGGTACCAAGCCAAGTAGCTAAACATAGACAAGAATTATGGGTGACTTTAAGTTGTAAAAATTAGTTAATAAGAAGCCTGAGCAATAATAAGCCAAACAGTTTATAATTAATATAAGCCACTGTGTGTTTGTTTGAGCTTTAATGGCTATGGGACTGGGTGGGACAAAAACGTCCATCTATAAACATATGAGGAAAACATTTCAAACCCAAACTAACAGTTGCCATAGTCAGCCTGGACCTAGTCTACATATGAGGTTCATGGATGGCTCTGCCAACTGATGTCCCTGAACAGAGGTAGTGTCTGTGACAGCAGCTCCCTTCTGCTTTCAGAGGTTAGCTAGTGACATTAAGCAGTTCTGAGACCTTGCCTGAGGCTTGCACACAGCCACACTGGAATCAAGTTAATGTTGACACAGAGTAAGACAGCAGCTTCATCGTGTGCTAGCTCTGGGGAGAGTAGGTCTTAGTTTATCTCCTGCACACTGTTAGGAAAGACAACCAGGCCCTGAAGTCCTCAACATCAGCATCTCTTTCAGAAGTTCCCATGGCTACTCTCATTTGTCAGTCCCCATTACTCTATGGCGAGTCTGCCAAGATGACCTGCATGTGGGCCTCCTCCCTGAGGACTAGATTTGGGGACGGAACTACCACCCAGGGTGTCTGGATGATTGGACTCAGAGTCAATAGGTAATTCTGCTCTGTCCCCAGTCTTAACCCATTTCAGAGGTAGGGACAGCTGGGATGGTTTACCCCACCCATCTTCTTCCCCAGTTGCCTTTCTGGACAGTTCCTTGAGACACTCTTACTTTTTACAAAGATCCCCAACGAGTCCATTTTGTTCTTGTTGCACGATCTGGGTCAAGCATTTCTCATTATAGGCTGAGTGCTCCCTCTCTCAGTGTGGAAAAGATACTGAGAGAAACTGGAGTGTGATGGTGGGGGCAACAGCAATAGGAAGTCACTTCTTTGGAGAATATCTGCCCTATTCCTCCTGGCCATACTAGTGAACTAACAGGATGGGGCCCGGCTCCCCTCCCCTCACAAAGGAGATCATGAATGCAGACAATGGCTTGTTCTCATTTGTGATCATTTATTTTTTTGTCTCCAACTGGCAAGATAGAATGAAATTGGTACTCCACTGGCAACAGCAGAGGCCATGGTCTCCTCATAAATGTGTGTGGAAAAAGGGAGAAGGCATCAGTGAGCACAGGGAACGGTGGCTCAGGTGGGGCACAGGGAATTGATTTTTTTAAAACAAGATTCCAGATTCTGCTTTTCCTTGCCAAGGCATAGTTAGTTTTCCCATTTGCTTCTCTCTCGTCCCGTCTTATGAGAAACTGTACAAATCCAAACCACCCCATTTCATCTAGACAAAAAGCATAAAGAGAAATGACAGTCAATCAAGATTCTGCTTGATTAACATCTTGGGAGAATGAACAAAAGTCTTAAGGGATGTAAATAAATAGCTTGGCGGCTGGATTGTGCTCCCGAGCCGACCTTGCTGCCAGTTAGTGATGGGAGGATTTTGAGCTTTTCGTACCTGTGTAATTACGACTGTACCTTTAACAGGACATGGCAATGCTTTTCGTACCTGTGTAATTACGACTGTACCTTTAACAGGACATGGCAATGCTTTTCGTACCTGTGTGATTACGACTGTACCTTTAACAGGACATGGCAATGCTTTTCGTACCTGTGTAATTACGACTGTACCTTTAACAGGACATTGCTTTTCGTACCTGTGTAATTACAACTGTACCTTTAACAGGACATGGCAATGCTTTTTGGCATTCAATTATACTTTGCTGTATGTGTGTTTGCGCGTGCACCGTTCAAAGAGAACACACACACACACACACATGCACACAGAGCTAGAATTGAAATCAACTCAAGTGAGAATTCTTGTGATGCATTTAAGGGGCTTGCATTTGACAGGTTGCTACCTAGTTATGGACTAAAATCTCACCAGGCACCCCATAGCTTATCGCCTGTCATTTCAAAACAAAGACATCCTGCTTCCCCTCCCGTGTTACATCTCATCCACTCATTCTCAGCAGACTCTTACTTTCATTACAAGCTCGGTGCCACCTCCCTGACTTTCATCAAATGAGAACTTGAAAAAAAAAACAAACAGAAAAAGGGGAAAAAAATTCCATGTTTTGACTTGGACTCTAGGTGTTATTCTCTCAGTCCAGCTTGAAAGAAAAAAAAAAAGCCCATCCCACGAGGGGGCAGGCCTGCTTTGCTGCCACCACACGGGCCTCTGAAGCGTGTGAAGAAGAGAGGAAGAGACAATTAACACTCAGCACCAATCTGCATTTCCTTTTTAGCTGCCATTTACACGCTGCTCAGGTTTTGAAAACCAGCATCTCATGCTACTCCCTAGAGAGCCAGCCCCAGCTTCAGCGGGATCTATCTGAACAGCAGTTAGTTACATTGCTGAAATCTCCAGCCAACCCAGAACTCTTTATTTATTTTTCTGGGGAAAAAAATGAGAACGGGGTGGGGGAGAGAGAGAGAGAGAGAGAGAGAGAGAGAGAGAGAGAGAGAGAGAGAGAGAGAGAGAGCGAGCTAGCAAGCTGGGTGAAAAGAATAGATGAGACTAGTCCTCATGCACATTCTTGACCAGTTGCTAGTCACTAGGCTGGGCCAGGCAGGGCTGAGTCAGGATCGGTAGACCTTTCTCTTTGATCATCTAGATCAGTGTGAGCGGCAAGCAAATGAACAGGAGCCTGGTGACAATAAGGGCTGACAGGCGACGAGGTTGGTGGCAGGAAGGACACACTCGATAAGTTTCCGAGCTGAGCTGCTCATCAGCCTGCGCGTGAGTGCGCTCTTGCTGATGGGGATCAGCGGGGAGGAAGAAGTCAGACTAGGAAGGCACCGCTGGTGTGGGAATTATGAGGAGCTTCTGAAGGGGGGGGTATGTGTACCGCCAGCTCCTCAGGTCTAGCCAGCTTGCTTTATTTCCCACAGCCCCCCAAAGGTTGACCACCAAAGCGAAATAGCTTCCATTAACCTCTCTTATCTTATCATTATTATTTTTCATACTGAATTCACCACCCCTGGAGGTCACTGGCTTTTCAAAGGGGGCTGAATCATTTTGTGATCGGTGAAACCAGAGAGACAGCCTGAGACAGAGCAATCACATTTTCCTGCTTGAAGGCGTCAGTTGATCACTCCAGGGGTCAGGGAAAAAAAAGTGTTTTGTTTTTTTTTTTTTTTCTCATGCAAGTCTTGGCATGATAGACTAGGTAAATGAAGAAAAAAATGAATGTAAGGTTACCTTTAGCTTTTTATTGAGAACACAGGGCTGCAAAGCCTGGTTCTCTATCAATAGACCAGTGAGCAGTGTGCTCTATCCAGTTCTGCTCAGAAGCTGTTGATGGCTGTGCCATGAAAGTGTTTGTTCACTGAGCAGGCTGTCCCAGCCCTCGGCAAAGACAGAGATTTACCCATGATGCATGGATGGGAACAAGTATGCTTGGACGGGGGCGGGGTGGGGGGGGGCTTCAGGCAAGTGGCGTGAGCACATGGCACTTAGGGTAGAATTTAGTGGGTGAAAAAGAAAGGATTTATAAGAAGCTCATTGTGACCGGTGATGCAGCCGCATGTCAGGTTAAATTGCACCCTGTCGGGGACAGGCATGCTTTTCATCTCTCGCGGTAACACAGACTTGTAACCCGGGTTTCTCAGCCCTCCCCCTGATTCCTGCACCCCAGGATGTGTGTGGTGGAAAAAAATGTAAACTAATAATAAATAGCTTTTGTTTTTCTGGCTCTGGTCTTACTAGGTGAATCCCCCAAACCTTCAGACTCTCAGCTATGGTGGTGAGAATGGCCCCTCCTCACCTTGCCGATTAAGGTCCCCGGCACCTTTTCGTTTAGCCCTTAAAGGTGATTAAGGTCACCTTGCAAGGATTCAAAACCAGAACTTAACTATTTATACCATATATGTTTGTAAACAGTGCCCACCAGGAGCCCAATACTTTCCAAGTTGCTGAGGATTTGGCAGCAGGTCTACACATATAAACCAAAAAGTAAATGCATAGTATTTCGAATAGTGTTATGATGTTGTCTGTGAATGGAAGACAAATACAGTCATTTAATTTATATGTAAGATTCAAGGAAACTTCTGCTGCCGCTGCTGTTTGTGGTTTTAGTTGGGGAAGCAGCATTATGTTTGTATATGGATTTAGTAGAGAAGGCAAAGGGTCAGTGTTAGAGCAGTACCCTTGGGCTGTGTGCGGGGATGGGTGTTTCCAGAGACAGTGTGGGATGCATAATACAAAATGCAGACGCTAAAGGATAAGAAGATGTGACCGTGAGATAGGAAACGCTCGTCACTCTGTTTTCTCAGGGATTCAGGAAGCAGGGTTGTCTGCTCAGAATCGCCCTGAAAAGAAAGTAGTGAAGGTTTGAAGAGGGAGGAAAGCGTGAGCCATTCTGGGAGCCATGTTGAACTGGGAGTCCCAGAAGGCCTATGGGAAGCACTCAGGGTGGCTTTGATACATGTGACAATGACTTTGAAAGGACACTACCCTGTGGAGTTGTATTCTTCTGTGCTGCTTCAATGATCTGGCAGAGGCATGGAGAGGAGGTGCCGGCTTTACTGAGGTGCAGGATTTTGCCAGCTGAAAAGGATGGAGGGCGTGAAGGTTGAAGCCGCTGAAGGTGCTGGCAGGAACTCACCATGGACCGTGGAACTGAAACAAGATAAGGGAGATGGCAGAGAGGGCTAAAAGAAAAGGTGCCAGGCGCGGTGTTTGCAAGTCCTGGGGTGGTCTCAGAGTTGCAGGAACTGGTCCGGGGAGAACTGGGGGAAAAGGAGGCGGTAGTCTGGGGGGGGAACCTTGTCATATATGCACTTGTAGTTGGTGATGACTAGCAGGGAACAGACTTGGCATGACCAGTAGAGGAGAAGAAGAATTCAATTCAACAGAGAAGAGCATTGGTCTTACATGGTTGGGACCTAGTAAGCACTCTGGGAGGAGCATCTCTCTGTAGGACCCACGTATCTCTGGATCCACCATCCATGCCGTGTTTTAAATGGCCAATGGCCCCTGGAATTCAACCCATGAAGTCTAGATGGATGTTGAAGACACTAAGAATTGTGAGGACAACTCAGCCAACATCTTCAGGTAATTGGTGGTGAGGAGAAGAGGTTGTTAGATGTCTAGAGTTGGCGGTGGGCAAGGAAATGAGGTAGAAGTCATGAAGAACAGAGGTTGGGAAGCCCACCTCACCCCCAAAGGTTCTAGGGGATGGAAGTTGAGTTACGAGTAGTGCAAGTTTCTCCATTCACTAACTATATGACTCTGGGGAAATTATTTAACCTTCCTATGCCTCATTTTTTTTCCCAAAAAATAAGGCAGAGATTATAATTATACTCCTTCCAGAGATTTGTTCTCTGGGTTCAATGACATAATATCTGTCTAGTCCAGTATGAGTATAAATGTGTTTGCATAATTGAAGCTTACACCAGTTATCTGGGTCAGCAGAAGGGGTGGATGAGTGAGCCCTTGGTAGGTGCTGAGGGGCTTCCTAAGGAAGGCAAGGAACAAGGCTGTGCTGTGAAATGCTGCCTTGACTATGAGAGGAGGGTGAGGGAGCAGGCCCAGTCAAGACTCAGCTGTTGACTATGCAGAGGGCAGAGAACACTGGCAGAAGAAATGGTAGTGGAGCAAATTTCCAATCAGAGCCACGAGGAGGGCTACCTGGAGGTTTTCTTCGCAACTGATGTGCCTCTGACCGGAATTAGAGACAAGTTCTGGGGGCTCACAGAGTAGAGTCACCTACTGATTGTATTAACCACGGAGTGGAAATGGATGCTACTGTTTG
This sequence comes from Ondatra zibethicus, assembly GCA_004026605.1. NCBI lineage: Eukaryota > Metazoa > Chordata > Mammalia > Rodentia > Cricetidae > Ondatra > Ondatra zibethicus. The sequence continues at coordinate 17,498 of PVIU01014473.1, read as the reverse complement.
CCGAGAACGCCTTAGAAGGTGACTTCATGGTGAATAGATTGTTCAAGGGACATTTGTTGACTTTCTTTTTAGCTCCTCGAAGTCACAGAGACCATTACTGTAATGACAACATCTAGATTTATCTCTGTTAAAGGCAGAAAACCTATGAGTGATAAATCCTCCCTTCTGTGGGCTGCAGACTCATGAACAGGACAGCTTTCTCTTCCCAAGCCGTTGAGATACTGGAGGCATCCTGGGAGCGCAGTGGGCCCTGGACACAGCTTCGCCATACTTCTTTCTAAGACTCACCTGCCAGTTCCAGGTTCTGGCTTAGCATCTAAGATGCTGCCTTTTTTTTTTATAATGTTAACTTTGTTCTATGTCACTCAGTGTTATGAAAACATATACAAAATTCTTAGCACATAGCAATACTTACTAAATTATTATTATTTTGTACTGGAAGGCTCTCCCGCCAAAGCCTTTCCTTTGGGGGCCCACTCCAAGCCCTGGCAGTAGGGTGAGGGCTTGGAGGAAAATTGAAAGCATTGTTAGACCATGGTGTTAGGGAGTTGTATTTCTCTGGAAAGGCAAAAGGTTCGGGGACTTGAGATTTCTGCATTGGGTCTGAAAATCAAAGTTTTTTATAAACCAGATCATGTCAAGTTGCCTTCCACCCCAACTGCCCTGGAAGCCAGGAGTCAGAAGTGGGACCCAGGCAAGGAGGCCTGCAGTGAGCAGATGTGACCCATCTACAGGGCCAAGAGTCTTCATGGCTTACTTCATGCTCAAGCCCAGTTCACCAAGCTGGGAAAGCAATGCTGAAGCCATGTTGAAGTCCACGTCCTCTGGAGGTTCTGGGAAGGAGCACTCTAGGCATGTCTGCAGGACTCTCACACAGTGCAGAATGTACAACACTGCTCTCTGACTGTAGCCCACTGACCGCGATTGTTATCCTACCTCACAGGTATCGTAATGATCCGGAAACCCGCACATGTCTCCTAACATCCCTAGGATGAGGACTTCAGTGTGATAAGACGTCCTACACGACCTTAGGGAAAACACACCTCTGTTCAAAGACGCCTTCACACAAGCTGGTCCACATCCTCTGGGTCAGTATTTTCTATTCCTCGCTGAGAGACTGGCAGAGTGATTTCCCAGGACCACACAGTGTTTAGAGACTGCAGGTCCAGGCTGTCCCCAGGGACGTAACCCTCTCTGAAGAAATTGTCACAACACCTCCACCTACACCCCAGTGTCCCAGCTCATCATGAGCCACACCAACAGGGATTTATTTTAAGGCTAATGAGGCTTAGGAGATGGTCCCTCTCCCAAGACTCATGAAAGAAACTTGATAGAATTCTCAGATTTGAAACAGCTTTAGAACTGTGTATGACATTACCAGTAACATCTCGTCTGAGACAGTGACTGTAGAGCGACATTAAGAAGAGCTACAATTATTGTGTCTTTGTGAGCCAGACACTACACACCAGGTGCTGTCAACAGTCCTGAGACAGTTTTTTTTCATAGTTCCTATTTCATAGTTGAGGAATTTGAAGTGCAAGAGAGGTCAAAAGGCTTTTTGTTTAAAACCACGAAGCCAGCAGGAGTAAAAATGGGCATTAGAACCCCATGCTTTCTGATTCCAAAGTACCCTCGTGCTCGATGCTCTAGACCACTACCCCTCAGGCCTGGAGAGCATCAACATGTGACAGTACTGGTAAGATAGAGGTCAAAGGTGTGTGTGACAGCAGAGGATGACGGCAAGCCCCCGGCCTTCGCCCAGGAAGTGGGCGTCTAGCCGATAGGGCACGATGTGAACTGTTTACAGGGAAGTCCTTCCATGGAGGGGAGGTATTACTGTGGAAAAAGTTGGAGTTTAACCAGTGAAGGTATGTTTTTCTCTGCAGCTCATTTCGGAAGTCATTCTTCTTGGGGGGGAAAATAATGTTATTCCCTCATCTGGGCTGATGAGGGAGACTCAGAGTCCTCAGAGTCCCAGACGACAGAGCAGAGGTTCAGGGCCAGCTGAGCAGTCAGTATCTACTGGCTGCAGCAGGGGAGCAGTTATGTGATGAGAACATGTAGCCAAGATTTGAGATGTCCTAGAAAAATGCAAGTGTCGAAAAATACACATTTTCAGAAAATAGTACAAGAGTCCCATATACAGGAGATACCCAATGGGAAGGGGTGCTCACAAGAGCAGTGCCCCTGGGAGAGAGAAAAGGTGTGACAGGTGAATCTGGGAGGGGCCTTTACAAGGCTGTGTCTTCTTAGAATAGATGAGGACCTGTGTCCAGTTGAGAAGGAGGTTTGAAATGCAGGTAAGGAACCCTGTTTATGTCACTGTTCAGTTTGGTAGAACATTATTCTTCAATAAGCTATGGGCAGTAGATCCATAATCAACACACCCAGTTTTTATTAGCATCATACAGTGATAAGGAGACCCTGGGTCATTTTCAGTAGGGAAGATGAAAATGATGAACATGTTCTCCGAGATACTCGTGGCATCTTTAAGAGGTGCTAACATGGGTACATATAGACATATGGATAAGATATTTTATTATGGCAAAGGCTGAGTAAATTATGACTTTAGCAGATACCAGATTACCTACAACCATTTTTAAAAGTTTTGAATATTTTAAGTAATAAAAAGAGAGGTAAAAATAATCATGTTTTACAATGTGTTGTTCTGTTTGTGTATAGGCAGGAATATGCCTCCATTGCATTTGTGTAAGCAGTGAAGGACAGTCTCTGAGAGGGCAGTGTATACCTTAGAGAGCATAGGTTAAAAATAAGAAGGGATTTCTCCCTTTTACTTTATCTCTTAGTTACATTTTGTTGCTGTGATAAAGCACCATGACCAAGGCAGCTCATAAAAAGAAAGTGTTTAATTTGGTTTATGGTTTCCACAACCACATGGTGCATACATACACACACACACACACACACACACACACACACACACGGAATAATGTGGCTCCTTTGAAAGTTAACTGCCTGGATGACTTACCTTCTCCCACAAGAACACACCTCCTTAATCCCTCCCAAACAGTTCCACCAACTGGGGACCAATAATTCAAATATACGCACCTATGGGAGCCCTTCTCATTCAAACCGCCATACCTTAAAGACATTCCCCAAAGCCAAAATGGGATTATGGAGCTTTTAATTTTTTTTAATGCCTTGCTTTTATTTTCCAAATTTCATTTAAGGAGCCTGTATTGCTTTTAGGATCAAGTTTCACGTCTGCCTGGAAGGCAGCACAGGCAGAGGCCTAACACGCGGCTTTCACAAACGTGAAAGTATGCCTGTGCAGTAGATGGGTAGTGTAGATGGGGGACTTCACCTCTTTGTGCTGTAGGGTCCCCTTTTGTAATGTAACAATAATAACAGGGTATAGTCAGTGAGATTTCTGGGGACAGGGGTGGTCAGATATGACCTTATTGTGTGTCCAGGGCTTAGGAAATGCTGACCACCATGATGAGACAAGACCAAGTTTATGGACCCAGGAAGATGGACAACAGTAAGCCAAAGCTTGTGCTTTCCTCTCCTTAAGAGACTAGAGGAAAAAGACTCAGTAATGGAAGGCAGGAACAAGCTGGTGAGGAACTGACTGGGGACTCTCTTTTGTCTGTAGATCAAAATAAATAGCCTTTCACTTTGGTGCCGGCCACTCATGTGGTCTAGCAATCTTTTCCTTGATCCTGCCTGATTTTCTGGAACGCGAGCGTAAGTGTGGAGTCTGTCTTGATTCCTCTGCATTGTCAGGGTGGGGCCCAGGCAGCCCCCCCCCCTTTTCCCCCAGGGTCTGCAGGCCTCTGACCAGCTGTGGCCTGGCTGCACCTGCTGCTGTCTCAACCACTCTTTCTAGTCTGATGCTTGCCAGCCGATCAGACACTAGGAACTGGGTTCTGCCCACAGTGGAAATTGGTTTCTCAGAATTTACTGTTTGGCTCTGAAGCTGTGGTTGCTGAAAATGACTCATGGTCCGTTTATGATTCTTTTTCAAATAAATCACAGGCTGGGCAACCTGACGTAGTTGAAAGTCCCAGTGGCCAATTCCATTGTCAGCGTGTTCAGGCCCTTTGACGTGACTGTTGAATGTAGCAGAAGAGGCCCCAAGTAACTGACAGGGGTCACCTGGTTGCCATATAAGGACAACATGCTGAAAAAATAACCAATCATAAGGGATGTTCTGCATCTGGCCGCGGCCCTCCCTCTTGCTCAATGAGATTGCTCTATGCCAGTTTGCCTCTGGAGCTCACATACAGTTCAGAGAATTCAGGTGCAAGTCTCGCGCTGACACCATTCATGATGATTCACGGTCCCGTCCGGCTGCAGTCATTAGAGCTGCGGAGCTGCCTACCAATTTCCCTTCTCCTCCCTTCTGCTCTCTGCCCTCGTCCTCCAGACTTCCAGGGGATCTCTTCCTCACACCTGATGCTAGTACCTGACAGCTGAGACATGTGTGCCTCCCTCCGGGCCAGTTCACACTGTCCATGGACGTCCCTTTGCGTTGCTTCTCCGATCGACTTATTCCAATGCAATTTGAACAGCCCAGTTCCCTCACAAAATGCTCTAAAATGTCTTTCTAGAGCCCTCCATACAAACTATCTTCTAGTTGGACCTTTCTAACACTTTATTCATATATATCCCACCTCCTTCAAAGCCACTTTATTATCTTACCTATACTTAGTCCCTCAATGAGGTTTAATATATGTAGTTGGTCAGTAAGAATTTAATAGAAGTGGCAGCAGCCAGGTAGGCCCGCGATGTGCAAGGCTAGGGCTGGGAAAACAGCTGCTAAGCAGACTAGGTCCTGGCACCTCACATTGTTGTGTCCCCTCCTCAAGATGAGACGTCAGGTTTGGTAGTTTTATCCAGGAGGCTGAGAATCTGCGTGCTTTATTTGATTATGGCCTAAATGTCTTTGGTCTGGGTGGTCAGAGACATAACTCTTCCTCTCAGATAACCATGTAGTAGATTTACAGCTTGTCTGAACGTGGTGAATATATTATTTACAACATCACTGCAGTGTAAATCTGACTCCAAGAGCTCTGAGCCTGGCATGTGGGAAGCAGTCGGTTTTCTAATGAGTAGAGCTAACTGTCCATGCAGGACCTCATCTCATTTCAGTGAGAGTCATGGTGTTTTGTTGTTTTATTTTTCTTTTACTGAAACATTTTTTTCATACAGTAGATTCTGACTCCCCCTCCCTCATTTCCCCCAGATCCTCCTCACCTCCTCTCCCATCAGAATCCACACCTTTTTTTTTTTGTTTTTTTAGAAAATTGGGCATCTAAACAATAAAAAATAAAAGAAAGGCAATTTTTAAAAAATCAATCGATCTTCACATATGAGGCACAGCCCCTACTTAACCATCACATTTGATTCAGGAGGTTGTTAATAGATGAGTCACTAAATAAGTTAAATGAAGCTAAACTTGCTTCCTTCTGTTCAGAGCTTTAGGAAGCATAGGGGACTCCAGGAGGAGCCACTGTATTTAATGCTCATTTCACAAAGTAGCTGTGGGAAATGCAAGGGTTTTGAGCCAGAGAGCCCAAGCACAAGCCCAGCTTTCTATCTGTAAGCTACCTGTTTAGGCCAGCATTTTAGGTTTCTGAGTTGTTTCTTTCTCTCGTTTCTCATTAATTTTGACTCTGTTGAAAACACAGGGCTGCAGTGGGACTCGGGTGACTTAAATACATGGAAACAATTCCCAAAACTGTAAAGTTCTGAGCACACATTGTTTTTTCTTCAACACACACACACACAAAATGTCCAAGGTATAGTGGCAGAGTATAGTGCACTATCGGGCAACAGAGGAGGGAAATAATTCTGACCAGGATAATTCATTTTTAGCTAGCAGTGGAATGGGATGTCAGAAGCAAGCAGGCACACAGGTGTTCGGGGTTGTTTTTCTGACACCAGAGGCTATACATTTTTTTGTTGTTTGCTATGAGTGGGAAGATGGGTGTAACTGGGGATGTGGGGATGCCAATCTTCAAGAGAAGACGCTGTCAAAGATGAGTTTGGTCCGATGATTTTATTTAGGATTTCAGAAATCTCACTAGCATTATATGTTAGTAGACACCATTGTGATATATTCAATTTTAAGCCCCAGGAAAAAAAAATGTCACTAGAGAAAGGACTTTGAGAGGCTACGCAGTAATTTCCCTGTAGAGAATTTTCGCATTATCCACATGCTGTTTTTATGTCATGTTTCAGTGGTCCAAGTGGTAGATGCTGGGCAGTTCTATCTCCCCCCGTAGCAGTGTTTTGATGATCAGCTTGAGATTTAGCCAGAAGAGCTCTGGAGTTTTAGCAAGAAACGTGTTTATGTCACATGATTAGATGTTTATTTAGAAATTCTAGAACTCTCGAGTGCCTCCTGTATGCCCAGCATAATATCAGGTACTAGTCAAATATGCCTCAGTTTGTAACCTAATTCCATCTTCATTATTCAGAAGAGTGAGCTAAAACTAGATGCCAACAGACCTGGTGTAAGGACCACTATAATTTGTTATTCTGCTTAGCCAATCTATTGAACCCTTGTCCGGTGGCAGGAACTCGTAGGCTTTACATAGCTAATGTGATGGCAGCAACCTGCAAGGTAGTGAGACCCCACCAGCCATGGTGGCATGGGACTGTAATCCCAGAACTAGGGAGACAGAGACAGGAGGATTACAAATTTGAGGCAAGCCTGTTTCAAACAAAGGGGTGGTGGTGGTGATGGAGTCTCTTAGGCAGAGAACACAGGGTGTATACAAAACTAACAGTGGAAAGAAAAAACAAAAAAACCCCAAAAACCTGACAAGCCACAGCACAGCTAGAGAGACAGCTGCTGGACAGGAAGAGTATTGTGGGCTTCACTGTGGACTTCCGCCTTCCTGGTAAGTGAAGAGGGAACCACTGAAGAGGGTTTGTAGCGGGCATGGGGGTGGGGGGATATGGGGTAGGGGAGTGGGGGGTGTAAAGACATAAGTGCTTAAAAAATAGTGGCAATTTAAAATAGCCCATGCTTTATGTCTTCCACGAAGGACAGAGATGGTGGGGTGGGAGTAGCCGGTAGTGGATTCAGGGAGATAAAGCAGGGGCTGTGCTGCAGTAGTGGAGGTGAGATAAATGTTTTTAAGAAACTCAGACACAAGGTGGTGGTGGTGGTAAAGAAGAGAACTGGGCCAGCCTGAGACACCGAGGGAGGAGCCGTGGGAAGATGGCAGTTTTCTTTTCTCCCTACGTTCTTGTCGCTCCAAGCTCTGGATCCACTTTTAGATTTGTTTTTTCTTTCTTTCTTTTCTGCGTATCTATCTTTCCGCCTTACATCCCAGTGTGAGAAAATCAAAGTGATTGGAGTGTTTTTTTTTTTCAAGAAAGATTTGTAGCATGGTGTGACTGTGTTTACATTATTACCCATGGCAAAGACCGCAGGAGCGCGGTTTGCGAATGATGAGCGTCTTCGCTCAGGCGAGCTGGCTCACGTGTCCGACCCACAGAACTGCCGTCTAGAAAATGGGGCCAAACTGGCATCTGACTTGATGGGCGTCCTTAAGAATTCAGTGAGGTAGTAAACACAAAACCTTTGACACAGAGCCTATCGCCACTCTCCCATCTTGGAGCTGGCAATCTGTATTAATTACTTGTCTCGCTGTGGTCACAAAAGACCCGACAGAAACAACCTAAAGAAAGACAGGTTTGTTTTTAATATTGATTTTATATATGTGTATGTGTGGCTGTGTGGACGTAAGCTACACGTGCGGCAGGTACCCTAAAAGGTCCGAAGAGAGTGGCAGATCTCCGAAGCTGGAGTTAGGGGCAGTTGTGGATCACTTGCTGTGGGTGCTGGGAAGTGACCTCAGGCCCTCGGGGGCTGAGTTGTTGCTCCAGTCTTTGCATTTATAATTTTCACTGGGGAGTCCTCCTCAGGGAGGATGATAGCAAGAATCCAATAGCTACAATTGGACATTCCTCCTATAAGCTCTCCGAATGTCTGTGTAGGTCATGTGTTGTTTCTACAGATAAAGAAAGTCAGATAAGAGAGTCAGTGCTTTTCCCTGTAGAGAATATTAACACTGTCCAGCTCTCTAGCAGGCCCAAGCGTGATAAACATGGCACGGGCAGCTTCTGCCTTTTACCCTTCTCCCCCTTGCTAAAAATTGTTAGATAATATTTCTATAGCTATCCCCAAGGTTTATTCCCTTATTTGGCCACTGACTTATTCCTGAGACTAAAGATCAAGAGCCAAAAATCAAAATTCATTATTTGGCTAACATGTCCAATCAGGATGTACCAGCTCACTCTAATTCAGACTCCCCTTTTCCCCTTAAAACCCTATCCCTAGCACTAAGGAATCAGAGGCAGACAGAACTCTGTGAAATCGAGACCTGCCTTGTCTATATAGCGAGTTCCAGGACAGCCAGGGATACACAGAAAAACTCTGTCTTGAAAACAAGAGGAAGAAAGAAAGAAAGAAAGAAAGAAAAGATAAATGATTATTACAACAGGTCTTTTTCTTATTTTCGATGTTTAAGGGAGAATTGCTACTTTACACATAGAAGTTATTTCTTTTCCTCTATTTGTGTGTGTGTGTTAAAAATGTAGTGCTTGGTTTAATTCAGGAGGTAAAGAAAATAATATAAGTAAATAAAAGAGGTTCTGCTTCTGGCAATATAAATACTAGATACTTAAAAAGTCTTTCTGGTACAAAGAATTTAAGAGAAAGTGAGATTAGAAAACAGTTAAAACTGTATAGCTTTGTTGTCAAGACAGAAAAATTCTTAAAGGTCAGAGCCAATGGGAAAGCCTTCTTTAGGCGGGAGGAGACAATTGTAAATTCTGAGTAAGGTGGGAAGTGACTGACTTGCCTAAAGTAGGTGAGTCTATCTGGTAGAAGTAGGATCTAGGGGAAAGGTGACCCCCAAAAGAGATCCCAGTAAATATAAGTGTCTGTATTACTCTTGGGATGCTGCAAAAGATAAATTTCTCCTGAGAACTTTATGCTAGGGAGTTGCTCTCACTGGAATTAAGTCTAGCGTTCCCATGACTAATATGAGCAGAGAAATCCCAAACTGAGCATTTAAATCATTCTTGGTTGGGTACTGCCTCCAGGTTCCTGGTTAAAGCAGGTGCCAATTTTCCCTGAAGGCAGGCACACTGATTCCAGGCCTCAAAGAATTTCTGGAATATCATTCCAATTAGCAGTCCAAAATGAAGAAAATCACAAAATAGATGAGGAAGAACCAAGAAACAGAAACAAAACTGTAAAAAGTTTAGAGGGAGCTGGAGAGAGCATGGACTACTCTTCCAAAGGAAGCACTCTGAGCACCCACGTGGTGACTAACAAGGGTCTATAACTTCAGTTCTGAGGGATCTGACACCCTCTTTTGGCCTTTGTAGGTACCAGATGCATGTGATAAACAGGCAGACAGGCAAAAGCACCCATACACATATTAAACAAACAAACAAATCTTTTTAAAAGTTCAGATATTAAACACTTGAGCATAGCTAGGGGTTGGAGAGCTGGCTCAGCAGTCGAGAGTGCTTGCTGCTCTTCTCTAGGGCCTGCCCTTTGTGCCGCACTACCATAAAACTCATATCTTCCTCCAATAATCCACACACCTTTAACTGAATTGGCTAAGGACTCAGGTCACGTCTCAAAGTGGTTTTGTTCCCTTGTAATGGCATACCTAGAGGGAGAAGAAGTTTGGCTAGTTCAGGCCATGGGAAACTAACTTTTCACTCTCATCTGTATGGCGGTTAATTATGCCTTGAAATATTCCCTGGCTATTCTTCTACTTCAGTGTGTCTGTAACAAGTCCAGATGATTGCAGAACCACGGTGAGACCTTCCCTCTATCGTTGATCTCTTAAGTGGTAACTTCCTTGAATGAATATCACGAACTCCTAAAAGAAAAGGTCACACCCATCACCCACTACCGCCTTCAGATGTACAATTATTGTCCTTAATTCTTAAGGTGGCCATCTTCCTTTCTAATGTTGCAGGCAGATCTTAACCACAGGAAATACCAACACCCTGTTGTCCGCTTTCCCAGGGTGGTGAGACATGGTCAGTCGACGCTCATCCAGCCCGGCTGCAAGGACCAATGACTCTCCCGGGAAGGAGATCTGCCAGCCAAGGCATGCGCGCTCTCCTCCCCTGTTGATGGCTCACTGCTTCTCACAGTTCATTTTCTGGAAAAGATCCCCAATAGGTAGAATATACTTTTGTTATCACATGGCTGCCTACTTTTTTTGCTAAATAAGAAAGCAAAACTTACAAATAAATACATCTTCTGTGTAGTAACTCACAGAGTACACTATGACTCTTACCCAAATACATTCACTGCTGTTTTATATATTTCTTTGTGAAAAACCCCACTCCTTTATTTATAATTAGGGGAATTCTTTCTGACAGTATGTGATTTCCCATGAAATGATGTTAATAAATACTTTAATACATATTCATCATTTGTGAGGGAGAATACAGGGAAACACAGAAATGTAAGATATGATCTGTTGATATGAAACTTGTTTTCCTGGAAGGATAGGTCTGATGGCTTAACACGAATATTATGTTGGAAAAAAATATATGCTTTTGGAATGCTAACATATGTCACAAAGTCAGGAAACAGAGCTGGTATTACAAGATCACATCCATCCAGAGAAAAGCATCTACACATGCCCTGTAGCCACGACTGTGTGTGCATGAGCACAAATGCATTGACACTAACAGAGGGAACTCAGGGGACTTTCCTTGTGATCGGAGAAAACAGAAACTTGACACCTAAACCGGTCATAACCTCCTGTAAAGGTCAATCATAAATTAATATTTAAAAGAAAATGAGGAGTCTATGCTGAACTCTCATTGTTTAACATGCATTGTTCTTTACATGTGTTGGCTCATGATTTTAAAACTACCTTATCATTTATTAACTTTGACCAAGGAACTCTGGATCTTTGTTCTTAGTTAATTCTTTAGGGCATAAAAAGACTAAGATTAAACAAAATCCATTAAAATTCATGCTTTATGGTAAATAGAGAAATCATTTTTGTTCTAAGTCACAGCTTTATGAAAATATTAAAACTTACTACAAAATCAATGCATGCTATTTATTTAAACAACAAACAATAGTGAACTACATAAAGTAGACGTTCCCTAGATTCTGGTCCTTTCCATCTCCCATCAATAGCCTTGTGGGCATCCTTCAAATGTGGGTTTATTTATTATTTTACCTAACGCTGTATCTGAAAGATGTTTTAATAACTGTACACACTTACGCAATTTTCAATGTCTTATATGTAAGCCCAAACATGATGATTTTCTTTACATACAGCTTTGCATATCTGCGAGAATACTTTTCTGGGATAGATTTCTAAAAATTTAATTAGCATGTCAAAAAATTTATATATCTTACATCTTTATATATTGTGTTGTATGGAAATTTTTTCCTCAGTGTTTAATGAGATATGTATTCTAGTACTGTAAACTCCTCTTTAGCTTTAGCTCCCTTAGAATCCTGGTGATTTGGGCTTGGAGAAGCTGTTGACAGAGGACCGAAGAAGCTCAAACCACAGAGGGAGACTCAGTGCTCACTTGGGAACGCCACGGGACTCGCTGCACCATTGCCTTCATGGCCTGAGAAAGTGAGTCAGAAGAAAACAAGGACTTCAGAGTCGAGTGAAAACGAGAGTGCTGAGTGTTTGAAACAATGGGATGAAAAGAGTTTCCCTCCCTTACAGCTGAATCCTTTCATAATCTCATATAATGAAATAAAGTGTGTGCACTTGTGTGTGACTTTCTGACTACTTGGAAATCAAAACATTTTATTTGACACCATTCTTATACACTAATGTCCTTCTTTTCGGTTGATCCTTATTTGTCAAAGGAGGGTTCTCTAGAAGGACTTTCCATGTCATTTATACTCAAAGGATTTGTGTGGCCCCTCCCCATCAAGTGTAGAAATATTATTTCAGGTAAAAGTGGAGACGTGGACAAGCTTTCATAGGACAGGGCTTACCTCCAGCAGGGCTCTGTGTTGAGTGAGGGAACTGGATGGTAAGAGCCATTCCCACATTCCTCACACTCCCATGGCTTTCCTGCACCCTGGGCCACACCATGTCAGGGCAGAGCAGAGAGGTAGCTGAAGGGCTTCCTGTGTTTGCAGCATGGTCGGCTCTTCTCTGGGTTATCTGCATTTCCGACATCCCCCCCCCCCCCGCCTTGACATACTCACGGGGATTTCCCCTTGGAGTCCTGGGTGCAGGAGTGGAACAGAGTGTGTCTTTTCACAAAGGCCTTCTCCACGCTCCTGACCTCAACCCACAGGCCTGAGTCCAGTGTGAAGCTGGTGATTCTTGCTAAACTTTTCCCCACATTCCCCATATTTGTGGAGGTTCTTCCCCATGGCCTTCAAGTTATACTCAGAGAGTATCTGTGGCAGAAGCCTGTCCTCCTAAACCCTTAAGCATGTCTTCATCTCTCCCCAGCCCACTGCATTGGGTCTCAGCATTGTAGACAGAAGTTTTTGTCCCGTCAACAGCTCCCAAATAAACACACAGAGGCTGATATTAATTATAAATGCTTGGCCAATAGCTCAGGCTTGTTACTAGCTCTTTTCATTGTTTTTATTGAGCTCTACATTTTCTCCTCTCCCCTCCCCTTCAACCCTCTCACATGGTCCCCATGCTTCCAATTTACTCAGGAGATCTTGTCTTTTTCTACTTCCCATGTACATTAGATCCATGTATGTCTCTCTTAGGGTTTTCCTTGTTGTCTAGGATCTCCGGGATTGTGAATTGCAGGCTGGTTTTTCTTTGCTTTATGTCTAAAAGCTACTTATGAGTGAGTACATATTCTATTTGTCTTTCTGGGTCTAGATTACCTCACTCATTATGATGTTTTTTAGATCCATCCATTTGACCACAAATTTCAAGATATTATTATTTTTTTCCACTGTGTAGTACTCCATTGTGTAAATGTACCACATTTTCCTTATCCATTCTTCAGTCGAGGTGCATTTAGGTTGTTTCCAAACAATGCTGCTATGAACATAGTTGAGCACATATCCTTGTGGCACGATTGAGCATCCTTTGGGTATATACCCAAAAGTGATATTGCTAGATCTTGAGGTAGGTTGTTTCCTAATTTGCTGAGAAATTGCCATACTATTATCCAAAGTGGCTGTACCAGTTTGCACTCCCACCAACAATGCAGAAGTGTTCCCTTTACCCCATGTCCTCTCCAGCATAAGTTGTCATCAGTGTTTTTGATCTTGGCCATTTTTACAAGTGTAAGATGGAATCTCAGAGTTATTTTAATTTGCATTTCTCTGATGGCTAAGGATGTTGAGCATTTTCTTAGGTGTCTTTCAGCCATTTTAGATTCATCTGTTGAGAGATCTCTGTTTAGATCTGTACCCCCTTTTTATTGGATTATTTATTCTTTTGATGACCAATTTCTTGAGTTCTTTGTATATTTTGGAGATCAGCCCTATGTCCAATGTGGGCTTGGTGAAGATCTTTTCCCATTCTGTAAGCCACCATTTTGTCTTGTTGACCATGTCCTCTGCTTTACAGAAGCTTCTCAGTTTCAGGAGGTCCCATTTATTTATTATTTCTCTCACTGTCTGTGTTACTGGGGTTATATTTAGAAAGTGGTCTCCTTTGCCAATGCGTTCAAGTGTATTTCCCACTTTCTCTTCTATGAGGTTCAGTGGGGTTGGTTTTATGTTGAGTTCTTTGATCCATTTGGACTTGAGTTTTGTGCATGGTGATAGATATGGATCTATTTTCATTCTTCTACATGTTGATATCCAGTTGTGCCAGCACCATATATTGAATATGCTTTCCTTTTTCCATTTGATATTTTTTTGCTTCTTTGTCAAAAATCAGGTGTTTGTAGGTGTGTGGATTGATATCCGAGTCTTTGATTTGGTTCCACTGGTCCTCCTGTCTGTTTTTTATACCAGTACCAGGCTGTTTCCAGTCCTGTAGCTCTGTAGTAGAGTTTGAAGTCAGGGATTGTGATACCTCCAGAAGTTTCTCTATTGTAAAGAATTGTTTTGTATATCCTGGGTTTTTGATTTTCTGTATGAAGTTGAGTGGTATTGTTCTTTTGAGGTCTCTGAAGAATTTTGCTGGGATTTTAATGGGCATTGCACTGAATCTGTAGTTGCTTTTTGGTAAGATTGCCATTTTTACTATGTTAATTCTACCTTTACAAGAGCATGGAAGATCTTTCTACTTTCTGGCATCTTCTTCAATTTCTTTCTTCAAAGATTTAAAGTTCTTATCTATGCTTTGTCACATGGCTTGGTACCTTTTCTCAGTACAGCAAGGTCATCTTGCTCCTCTCTGTCTTCTGGTGACTCTTCTTCTTCCCAGAACTCTCAGTTTAGCTCTCCTGCCTAACTTTCTCCTTTTTCAGAAATGGCTAGTCATTTTCTTTATTAAAACAATCACAGTGACATGTATTCACACAGTGTGAAGGAATATTCCACACACTGTCCTAAGGAGAGTCCCCCACATGAGAGCTACTATGGGAGCAGCCCCCCCACACTCTGCCTTTCCAACCACCCTTCTCAGTTCTTGCATCACCTCAACTTGAGGACCTTTTCCTCCATAAGTCCATCTTCCCTGGTGTCCAACTCTCTCTAGAACAAGGCTGGCCACTCTTGCATTCTGCTTTGTCCCCAGGACAGGCGCTTTGGTTAATCTCTCTTCTTGAATTTTACCAGTGTGCTTCATTGCTGGTGGATTAACTCATGTTGGTATGCTATTGGGACTAGAAATCAATAGATCTCCTGTTACCTCTAAGTTTAGGGTCCTTTAGATGCTCCCCCTCCTAGTCCTTCTAGATGGACTTTTGCAATGGAGCATGAGAAAAAGTCCACACAGTGCCTGCTGAGAGAATACCTTGCACTGTAAGTACCAGAGAACCCCTTTCTCCACTTTTGGAGATTGTTTTATCTGTTATTGTGGAAGAAAGCTCACACCAACTGTGTTAGGGAGAAACTTCAACCTCCTTGCCCTCAAATGTGCATGTTGAAAAAACAAAAAAAAAATGCTCATCTCTGAGACTATGACTGTGATGGCTATTCTTGGTGGTCAATTTGACTTCATCTGTAATAAGCTAAAACCCAAAAATAGAGGGCACACCTGTGCAGAATTTCTGCTGAATTTAAAGTGGGAAGATCTACATCTAATCTGATATTTTTGTTTTTGTTTTGTTTTCCAAGATAGGGTTTCTCTGTAGCTTTGGAGCCTATCCTGAAACTAGCTCTTGTAGATCAGGCTGGCCTCAAACTCACTGAGATCCACCTGCCTCTGCCTCCTGAGTGCTGGGATTAAAGGCGTGTGCCACCATCATCCGATCTAATCGAATATTTGAAGTTGGAAGACATGCCTTGAATCCAGACCTTGAGGTGGGAAGATATATCTTTAAACCAGACCTAACCTGGCCGTGCCTTCTGCTAGAAGCCTGACATGGAAGAAGGATGCTTTTGCTTTTTGCCTATTTGCTCTTGCCTTGCTAGCAAGTCATTCCTTCACTGGCATTAGAGCCTACTTCTTTGGGATTCCATCATTTACTGAAGACCAACTGAGACATCCAGCCTCGTGGACTGAGCAACTACTGGGTTTTTGATCTTTCCGTTTATAGGGAACCATTGTTGGATTAGCATATCCTGCAAGTCATTCTAATAAATCTCTTCTGTATAGATGTAGACAGATGCATTCTATAAGTTCTGCTATGTAGAGAACCCTAGTGAATACAATGACTGACTGAAGAGGAGACAGTGGAAGGCTGCTGGCATTGAAAGGCTCCCAGTGAGACAGACTGGCAGGTTGACTTAGAGTGAATATTTAAATTTGTCTCATCTTTTGAGATGGCTTGAACTTCTATCTCCAAAGTGGAGAAGAAGTGTCAAGAGGCTGCCGATAACCTCTGAATTTTTATTTTATTTACTGATTTAAGGTAGTATTAGTCTAATGATTTATAATTGAGATCATGTAAGGCGGGATTTTTATTGGTATTACCTGCTCAATCACTGTCACGATGTATGCAAATATTAGGCTTTGAGAAATGAAGCATCAGGCAGACAGACAAAGTGGAAAAGCCAAGAGTATTCCCACCCAAAATCAGAGCAGTCGGGATCCAAGGCAGAGGGCTTGGCATCGCGTTGCAGACAAGACCCTCCCTTGTATGGGAGTCAGTGTATGGTAAGGACCTAGACAGCCTGTCTTGAGCAGCACAGGTGCCCCTGTCATCAGGATGGTACACGGATGACGGAAAAGCTCTCTCTGGCAGTGGGCACAGTTGGTCTCTGCTTTCAAGTGCACTCATTTTTAAGAGTTACAGGAGGCTGGTTACCACATACCTGTGTAGAATGGGCAACCACAAAATGACTTAGCTTTGCTTAGTGGAAATGATTGCTATTTTAGATTAATTTCTATTCCAATATAGAGTTTCTAAATGATAAATAGCAGCTTCCAAGCTGGTAAGTATTTTCAGTCATCTGAACTGCCAGGAGCAATGCTTGAAAGTCTCCTGAATAGTTCAGCAGGAAGTTGGTACAAATTAGGTCACATTAATAGCTATACCCAAAGTCTCCTATGTGAGTGCTCTCAAGGGACTTCTCACAGGACTTCTGCATCACTGATACTACTGAAGCCATCACATGTGACCTGACCACCATAATGTAAACTACCATCTGCAGGTTAGGGCCGTTGGATACATTCATGGTCAGGATGCTCCTTGTCTTTCTCTGTCTCCCTGAGCATAAACACAAACCTTTTCTCTAACATTAGACCAAGCTGAGAATCAAATTAGACTTTGCAAAGTGCTGGATGTGGCAGAGAGACTTCCACACAGAGAGTGACTTATATCCCAGGATTCTTTTTTAGTAAAAATAAGTTCTGAAATTGGTTTGTGGTAATGGTCACTTCTGGGAAGGCACTGAATTGGCCAGCCTGGCCGGACGCCTGGAGCCCCCTGTCTCTGCCTCCCGGAACTGGAGCAACAGGTGAGGCCTACCATACTCGGTTTTTTCCCCCCTTGGCTGCTGGGGGGTCTGAAATGAAGTCCTTGTGTTTCTGCAATAGGCACCTCATCCGCTGAGCCATCTTCTTGGTTTTTAAACCCATTCCAAACTGGGTCTAATGGAAGTAAGGTAGGAGCTGAGGTACCACTCGGCTGTGCAGATTGAATTCCACAGGATCACAGCAAACCCTGTAAGAACCACAGCTGTCCCTCATCAGTATCTACTCCCACTCCCTCAGGAGACATTCCATATGGATAAATTCAATATAAAAGTATGTGCTTTGTGCTCTAGAGCTGTTTTGAGGAACATTAGCAGGAACAGAAGCTCCCATTATTTAGTTTTAAGATCTGGCCCTTGAGGCCGGCTACAACTGCAAAGGATTCTAGTCAGTGGCTCTGATGAGCCAGAGCAGGTCATTTCCATCTGGGCTGACCCTATCATCTCAGAGTGCTTGTAAAATCCTTTCCTTTCTGGTACAATG